>JAXIVD010000416.1:17500-52500 GCA_036785275.1 Cancer borealis
TACGGCTGCCGTACCTGTAAGCTGTGCTATTATAGATAGTACGCCTCATACTCATTTCATGACATTACTGGCATTAATCAGGATAAAGCTATGCTTTACCCTAATTAAAGCTATGCTTTACCCTGATTAAGGTTGTGCTTTACCGCTTTACCACACAGTATTATCACTGTTCTGTATTCAACGCACTATTTTTCTACTAAGGTGGCGTCATTTCCACAATTAAGGTGGGAATCAGTATATTTTACTCAAATAAGTAACTATTTACTCTTTCTGGGCCGCCATATTTCCTTTTTGTGGGTGTTTTTCAA
Source organism: Cancer borealis (assembly GCA_036785275.1). Classification (NCBI taxonomy): domain Eukaryota; kingdom Metazoa; phylum Arthropoda; class Malacostraca; order Decapoda; family Cancridae; genus Cancer; species Cancer borealis. Next base: position 17,809 of record JAXIVD010000416.1, read on the forward strand.
GGAAATCCGGTTTGCAAGCTGAAATCCGTCTCCCAAGACACCTCTAGAGCAGTCTTCGAAGCCGAGTCTCCTCGGCTTGGAACTGTCTTCGTATCCTCCAAGCCGAAAGTGGACGACAAAAACGCGCCAGGCGGGATTGACTTGAGATTGACTTGGGTTTACCGAAGATAATCTTCGAAGCCGTGGACGACAAAAATGCGGCTTAACGAGAGCCACGGAGGACGGACGTGTGTGGCTGTATGCTGGCGCTCTGAAACAGCTTGCTCCCCCTGAGCTATATTGCTGCTGTCACAGTGCTGTGTCTACTCCGGCTTGCCTAATACTTGGTTGGTGGTGCCCTAAATAGTTGTAGAGTCATGGGTCCATCCAGAGACACCAGACGTGGTTGTGGTAGAGGTTTAAATCGGACTAACCGATCCCAGACAACTGCCAACATGGCGGTGGAGGATGTAAACAATCAGGATCGGGAACGTCCCACCCAGCACACCCCCAGACACTGATAATACAAATTATTTGTGTGGTACACATTATACTATTAACCTGCTGCAATATTACTACTATGCAAGATACTGTTGGCTGTGACAGGTGCAGTAAATGGTTCCATTCTTCATCTATGTGCATGGGTATACCTGATCAGTTGGTTAATAGTATTCGCGAGTATGGAGGAGATGGTATTGCATTTATATGTCCCGAATGTCGCACTGGTAGTGGTGGGGGAGGTACAATGTCTGACTCTGCCCTCAAGCAGCTTTTCCTAACAGTGAAGAAGCTTTGTGAGACAGTCCAGACGCTCTCTGCCCAGGTAGCCGCCATCCACGCGACCGGTGGTCCTGGACAGAGTCTCACCCCTTATGATACCCCTGTGCCTAATGCTAGTGCACCCCCTAACATTGATTATCTCCATTTGCTGATTAGGGAGGAGGCTAGAGAGATGGAGGAGAGCCAAAAGAGAAAAACTTCCATCATAATTAGAGGTATTCAGGCTCAGTCTGCTGCTACACTTAAACCTGTTTTTGATCAAGTATGCAATCATCTGTTAGGATCTGTGATGCCCTTGACTGATGTTGTTTGCATTAATAAAGAGGCTCGTATTATCCGCGCCAAAATTCACGATGATGAAGTTAGGAAGCAGTTACTGGACAACGCAAAGAGGCTGAGGAACTACGTTTTCTGATGTTTTTATAAACCGTGACTTAACCTATAAGCAAACTGAGAGCTCGGCATGCTCAAAACAGGAGAACTGTTGAGAGTGCGCCACCTCAGCCCAATGGAACTGCTGTTACTCACTCTTCCTCTGTGGTGGGGTCCAGGACCATCCCACGCCAGTCGCTTACAGGGGCTAATGCCTCAGCCAGAATTACACCAGCCCAGTCGGTTACAGGAAGACTTTGGTCCCGGCTGGTGACAATTTAAACTAACTACCTCGCAGTCCTCAACAGCTACAAATGTATTTTTCAGTCTAAAAGCTGGATTTTGCAATGTAAATAGTGCTTTTAACAAAGTTTATTTTATATCTGATTTTATTTTAGAACACAACTTAGATTTATTTGGTGCTGCTGAGACTTGGCTCTTGCCTGAAGTCCCAGACTCTTTTATTGCTATAAATCATTGTAACATTGTCTGAACTGATACACGAGGTGATACTCGCAAACATGGGGTTTGCATCTATGTAAGAAAAGGTATAAATTTTATATCTCTTAATGTAGATTGTAGCAATGTATGTACTGTACATCTTTTAGATTTTAACCTATATGTTGTTGTAGTATATCGCCCACCCTCTTACGACTACTATAACAACCTAGATCTAGTCAAGTTTTTATCAAACTTCTGCCCTTCAAAAGAAGTACTTATTTTAGGCGATTTTAACCTACCAATGATATCTTGGCACCACAATGAGCACTTGTCTGTCTCCTATCCCCCTGTTCACCAACTGTTCATGGACTGGGTCTACATCAGTGGGTGTTGACCCCAACATTTGTACATTCTGGTAATATCCTGGATTTGGTCCTGACTACTGAGAGTGACAGGGTGGGAGATGTGAGGGTCCTGGCTAACTTTCCTAGATGTGGCCACTGCCCTATAGTCCTTCAGTACTATTTTCAGATTGGTGTTGAAATAGTGACAACTAGTAAGTGTAAATACTTGGCATCGAGGCAAGTATAATCGGATAAACTCAGTGCTAGAGGATATAGACTGGGACTACGAATTTTGTGACATTTCTGTAGACTCCATGTTCTCTAGGCTTAAGTCCATCTTGACTCATCTGATTGATCAGTTTGTACCGGTGGCCTCTGTCCATTCTAAGAAGAACTATGGTCCTCCTCCTAAAGCTGTCAAGGCTCAACGGAAGACTGCTTGGCTGGCTTTCAAGCAGAGTCGTGTTCTTAATGGCAGGCATTCTCAGCAAGCTATCCTTGCCCTAGAACAATTTGATCAGACCAATGACACGTACAGAAATTATTTTCTGAATTCTCAAATTGACTACGAGAGGTCATTGATTGCCAAAATGAAATCTTCCTCCAAGCCCCTACACAAGTACATACGTAATAAAAAAAAAGTTGGTGTCCCCTCTGTGGGCCCACTTAAATTGGACAATGGTGGCCTGATTGCTGACTGTGGCAAAATGGCTGAGCTACTAGCTACCAGTTTCTGCCAAGTGTACTGCTCACACGAATTAACTGCACCTTTCCCTCATCAGGTCTCTGATGCCTCTATCATTACTGTGCCAGTCTGCATTGAAGATGTCAGGAACAGGTTGACTTCCCTAGATCCTGACTCAAGTATGGGCCCTGATGAACTTCACCCTTGCCTTCTCAAGTCCTGCCCAAGTTTGACCATTCCCCACATGATATTTCGACAGTCTGTCGCTCAGGGTAAACTTCCAGTTGAGTAGAAAAGGTCTGAAATTATCCCTATATTCAAGAAGGGATCTCGTCATGTTCCACTAAATTACAGACCCATTAGTCTTACCTCGATCTGTTGTAAAACCTTGGAAAGGATCATAGTGCAAGCCTTATATGATTTCCTTGAAGCCACCAACTTTTGTCTAATGACCAGTTTGGGTTTCGTCGAGGTAGGACTGTGGATGACCAACTGCTTATAGTGTATAATGACGTATCTTTATGGCTAGATTCTGATTATATTGTTGACATCATATTATTTGACTTTAGTAAGGCCTTTGATGATGTTAATCATGCTGTCCTAATTGATAAACTGAGACTGTTGGGGGCAGATGGTTCTTTGCTTGGCTGGATATCAGACTTCTTAATTGGTCGTACTATGAGGGTAGCAGTGTCTGGTGTCCAGAGCTCCTCTAAACTGGTACGTAGTGGTGTACCACAAGGCTCTGTTCTGGGTCCGCTACTCTTCCTCATCAATCACCTACCATCATACATCAGAACTAAATGTAAATTTTTTGCCAATGACCTCAAGATATACATGAAGATACGCCATGATTCTTTTGTGTCTTTAGCTCAAGATGTAAGCTCATGCCAGAGAGATATTGACCTTGTCCACAGGGTGGCACACTCCTGGGGTCTAAATTTCAACATCAATAAATGTGTGATACTTCGATGTTGTCGTGGCAGTGTTGATTGGTCGGGTGTGGGCTCTCTCCAGTGTTATCACCTCCATTCTTCCAACCTACCCATAGTGGACACTCACAGGGACTTGGGAATTTTAGTTGACAACTCCTTGAAGTTCCATGTCCACACAAAGACTATAGTTACCAAAGCAGCAGGCCTGGCAAACAACTTATTAAGATCCACCTTGTGCTGGTCAGACGATTTTATGGTAACTATCTACAAATCCCATATTAGACCTCTGCTGGAGTTTGGATCCTCAGTTTGGAATATCAGCTACTTGGGGGACTTGAGGCTCCTTGAGTCTGTGCAGCGTCGATGGACCAAACAAATAAATAGACTTATGGACCTCAGTTATGGTGACCGTCTCAAATCTCTTCACTTATATTCTGTACAAGGTAGATTATTACAAGCTGACCTTATTAAATACAGTGGAACCTTGACTTACGAGTGCCCCAACATACGAGTTTTTTGAGACACGAGCCGTCACTTAGTCGATTTTTTGCTTTGAATTGCGAGCCAAAATTTGAGGTACGAGTCAGCGTCAGGGCTGCGTTCTTCTGTTGCAGTTGCTTTCTTTTTAACGCTAGCAGCAGTACAATTTCTGCAATATTTACGTCTGAATCCGTGTCACTGGCGCCGTTCATTTTGGAGCACTGAAGCAGGATGAGTGTCTTGACTGTTTTCAACGTAGGGAATTCTGCCTTTGTTTTGATACAGTTGGTACAGTTCGGTTATATTTACCGGTTCGGGCGTTGCCGAATGATGTCTTGGCGCCGACTCGGCACTTCATCGTGTGACCACAGCGTCGACGAAATATTCCAGGATCTCTGTTGTGCTCGCGTTCTGTGCTTTTGTGCATTTATTTTACCAAATTTCTTGTTTGTAACCATGGGTCCTAAGAAAGTGAGAGGAAAGGACAGCAGTGCAAAGAAGAAAAGGATGATGTCCATCGAAATAAAGCGTGAAATCATAAAAAAACATGAGCAAGGTGTGCGAGTAATCGACTTGGCGAGGCAATACGAGCGCAGTACTTCTACGATATGTACCATATTGAAGCAGAAGGAGTCGATAAAGGCACTTCATCGTGTGACCACAGCGTCGACGAAATATTCCAGGATCTCTGTTGTGCTCGCGTTCTGTGCTTTTGTGCATTTATTTTACCAAATTTCTTGTTTGTAACCATGGGTCCTAAGAAAGTGAGAGGAAAGGACAGCAGTGCAAAGAAGAAAAGGATGATGTCCATCGAAATAAAGCGTGAAATCATAAAAAAACATGAGCAAGGTGTGCGAGTAATCGACTTGGCGAGGCAATACGAGCGCAGTACTTCTACGATATGTACCATATTGAAGCAGAAGGAGTCGATAAAGGCACTTCATCGTGTGACCACAGCGTCGACGAAATATTCCAGGATCTCTGTTGTGCTCGCGTTCTGTGCTTTTGTGCATTTATTTTACCAAATTTCTTGTTTGTAACCATGGGTCCTAAGAAAGTGAGAGGAAAGGACAGCAGTGCAAAGAAGAAAAGGATGATGTCCATCGAAATAAAGCGTGAAATCATAAAAAAACATGAGCAAGGTGTGCGAGTAATCGACTTGGCGAGGCAATACGAGCGCAGTACTTCTACGATATGTACCATATTGAAGCAGAAGGAGTCGATAAAGGCACTTCATCGTGTGACCACAGCGTCGACGAAATATTCCAGGATCTCTGTTGTGCTCGCGTTCTGTGCTTTTGTGCATTTATTTTACCAAATTTCTTGTTTGTAACCATGGGTCCTAAGAAAGTGAGAGGAAAGGACAGCAGTGCAAAGAAGAAAAGGATGATGTCCATCGAAATAAAGCGTGAAATCATAAAAAAACATGAGCAAGGTGTGCGAGTAATCGACTTGGCGAGGCAATACGAGCGCAGTACTTCTACGATATGTACCATATTGAAGCAGAAGGAGTCGATAAAGGCACTTCATCGTGTGACCACAGCGTCGACGAAATATTCCAGGATCTCTGTTGTGCTCGCGTTCTGTGCTTTTGTGCATTTATTTTACCAAATTTCTTGTTTGTAACCATGGGTCCTAAGAAAGTGAGAGGAAAGGACAGCAGTGCAAAGAAGAAAAGGATGATGTCCATCGAAATAAAGCGTGAAATCATAAAAAACCAGCCATGGGCGTTAAAATAATTTCTAAGCTCCGGACCTCTGTTCATGAAAAGATGGAGAATCTGCTATTGATGTGGGTAAGGGAGAAGGTGCTTGCGGGAGATACCGTGACGGAGGGTATCACCTGCGAGAAGGCACGAGCCATTTATGCTGATTTGCTTTACATTCTCTTTTATTATGTTTTTATACAATATTTGTTATTTATAAATACATTTTTCTTATTTAAAAACACGTAACAAAAAATTGGGGGGTATTTTGGGGGCTGGAACGGATTAATGGCATTTCAATTAATTTCAATGGGGAAAATTGATTTGATATACGAGCAAATTGAGTTACGAGCTCGGTCACGGAACGAATTAAACTCGTAAGTCAAGGTTCCACTGTACTGGAAAATCTTTCACGACCAGTCTACCATTGCTCCACAGGATTTTTTCACCATCTCCCCTAATACTACTACCAGAGGCCATAGATTTAAAAAACTCAAGTCCCACACATCCACAGAATGCAGACGTAGATTTTTCAGCATTAGGTGTATTGATCAATGGAACTCTTTACCTGATAATGTTGTCAGCACTAATACTGTTGAAGCTTTTAAAAGAAGTCTACACCAATCCCTTGGAGAAATATTGTTCTCTTACACTGACTGATTATAATCACTGCATACAATACCATGTCCTGCTCATTTACCTGTACCTTTCACACAACATACCGCTTTATTAATATATTCTAAATGTTGTCAACCTGCATATGGCACACTTTTCCGCCCACTTGAAATTGCATATGTACTATTGTTGTTGTTGGTGGTGGGCTGGCGTGCCAGCAGCTATGGGCTACCCAATTACTATATATACTGTTTCTGAGATTGAGCCTGACGAGTGATTATGGGTAGCCAACCAGGTAAGTTAACCTTCCTTCCTACTTCCTGTTATCGCGGTGTAATGACTTCCAACACGGCATTGAGCCTTATTTACGTGATTATCCCCAGGACGGCAGAACAGGGCCTATACACCAGTCGTTAATAAGTACACTCATCTGTCTGCACCAACAGGAAAACATCAGTTTGAAGGGTGAAGGTTGAGTTATAAGTTAACATGTGACCACGTGCATGGGGCAGTTGGCTTCACTCCACCCTGACTTGTGTTGTCAAGTTCAAGTTTCTTCACCACGGTCGCCACACCACGTGCACCTCAAGCAGGCACGCTTCAAGGTCACAGGTGAGGGTTTAATGTCACTGTTTAGTATTTAAGTTTAAAGGTCAATTGTCCTGAAATAAGGTAAGCAGATTTAAGAACTGGTATTATTTTACATCTTCACCAGAATGCTCTAGAGAACTCAGGGCTATATTTTTGATATACCTGATGCATTTTGAGAAGGTTTTCTTAATAACATTTCCATTGCAAATTCTTAGTTTGTGAGATATTCAATGTATTTTGCGAGACCTCTTCGAAAAGTAAAGTTTAGTTTGGTTTGAACAAGGTTCTGTTATTTGTCAATGTAGGTTAAGGTTTGGTTAATTTAGGTTAGGTTAATTAAGAAGATATTAAATGTTCTCTATGATCAAAAGTAAGGAGTTGGACGAGGTGCAGACATAAACAGACGCCATTATGGTGAAGATGTAAAATTTTACCCATTCTGAGGTTTTTTTAATTACATTTCCGTCACAAATTCCTAGTTTGTGATATATTCAATGTTTTCTATGAGACCTGTTCGAAAGGTTTAGTTTGGTTTGAATAAGATTCTGTTATTTGTCAATATAGGTTAAGGCTTGGTTAATTTATATTATGTTATGTTATATTAATTTAGAAGCTATCAAATGTTTTCTATAACCAAATGTTGGGGGATTGGACGAGGTGCAGGTGCCATTTTCTTTCGTAGCCACAAGCCTTTCAGGTGAAGATGTAAAAAATTTTTGAAGAATTCGTAATCTCCACCCAACTGTTCTGTGAGACTGAATCAAGGCCCAGAAGCTGATCCTGCTTCTCGGGTTGTCTCTGAAAGAGATAACCCAGAGTGGAGGAAGCCAAGGGGGCGCCCACAAAGTCCGTGGCTGGGCAAGTCAATGTTTCCTGCCTGGAGTTCCTTAGTATGGGAGGAGGGCTTGCTCTGGGTGATCGCTGGGGCTTGCTTGGGAGGCGAGGCCTAGTGGTTAGCGGTCAGGCATACCAACTCAGAGTCCCGAGTTCAAGCCCTGGCACGAGCTGGCCACTTTTCTTTGGTAATACTGCTGAGTGGCCTAAGATCACTCATATGCTGCTATAACACTATCCTCGACGGGACTGCAAAGCAATATGCTCAAGGAGTTTCCACTGGCAGCATGAGCCTACTAATATGAAACAAGACGTCACTTAAAAAATCTAACCCCTGTGAAGGGGTGTGGGCTTGTTGTGATGGTAAGGCCCCCAGGTGGTGGTGTCCTGTGAAGGGGTGTGGGCTTGTTGTGATGGTAAGGACCCCAGGTGGTGGTGTCCTGTGAAGGGGCATGGGCTTGTTGTGATGGTAAGGCCCCCAGGTGGTGGTGTCCTGTGAAGAGGCATGGGCTTGTTGTGATGGTAAGGCCCCCAGGTGGTGGTGTCCTGTGAAGGGGCGTGGGCTTGTTGTGATGGTAAGGCCCCCAGGTGGTGGTGTCCTGTGAAGGGGTGGAGGCTTGTTGTGATGGTAAGGCTCCCAGGTGGTGGTGTCTTGTGAAGGGCCGTGGGCTTGTTGTGATGGTAAGGCCTCCAGGTGGTGGTGTCCTGTGAAGGGGTGTGGGCTTGTTGTGATGGTAAGGCCCCCAGGTGGTGGTGTCCTGTGAAGGGCCGTGGGCTTGTTGTGATGGTAAGGCCCCCAGGTGGTGGTGTCCTGTGAAGGGCCGTGGGCTTGTTGTGATGGTAAGGCCCCCAGGTGGTGGTGTCCTGTGAAGGGGTGGAGGCTTGTTGTGATGGTAAGGCCCCCAGGTGGTGGTGTCCTGTGAAGGGGTGTGGGCTTGTTGTGATGGTAAGGCCCCCAGGTGGTGGTGTCCTGTGAAGGGGTGTGGGCTTGTTGTGATGGTAAGGCCCCCAGATGGTGGTGTCCTGTGAAGGGGCGTGGGCTTGTTGTGATGGTAAGGCCCCCAGGTGGTGGTGTCCTGTGAAGGGGCGTGGGCTTGTGATGGTAAGGCCCCCAGGTGGTGGTGTCCTGTGAAGGGGTGTGGACTTGTTGTGATGGTAAGGCCCCCAGGTGGTGGTGTCCTGTGAAGGGGTGTGGGCTTGTTGTGATGGTAAGGCCCCCAGGTGGTGGTGTCCTGTGAAGGGCCGTGGGCTTGTTGTGATGGTAAGGCCCCCAGGTGGTGGTGTCCTGTGAAGGGCCATGGGCTTGTTGTGATGGTAAGGCCACCAGGTGGTGGTGTCATGTGAAGGGGCGTGGGCTTGTTGTGATGGTAAGGCCCCCAGGTGGTGGTGTCCTGTGAAGGGGTGTGGGCTTGTTGTGATGGTAAGGCCCCCAGGTGGTGGTGTCCTGTGAAGGGCCATGGGCTTGTTGTGATGGTAAGGCCACCAGGTGATGGTGTCATGTGAAGGGGCGTGGGCTTGTTGTGATGGTAAGGCCCCCAGGTGTTGGTGTCCTGTGAAGGGGTGGAGGCTTGTTATGATGGTAAGGCCCCCAGGTGGTGGTGTCCTGTGAAGGGCCGTGGGCTTGTTGTGATGGTAAGGCCCCCAGGTGGTGGTGTCCTGTGAAGGGGTGGAGGCTTGTTGTGATGGTAAGGCCCCCAGGTGGTGGTGTCCTGTGAAGGGGCATGGGCTTGTTGTGATGGTAAGGCCCCCAGGTGGTGGTGTCCTGTGAAGGGGCATGGGCTTGTTGTGATGGTAAGGCCCCCAGGTGGTGGTATCCTGTGAAGGGGTGTGGGCTTGTTGTGATGGTAAGGCCCCCAGGTGGTGGTGTCCTGTGAAGGGGTGTGGGCTTGTTGTGATGGTAAGGCCCCCAGGTGGTGGTGTCCTGTGAAGGGGCGTGGGCTTGTTGTGATGGTAAGGCCCGCAGGTGGTGGTGTCCTGTGAAGGGGCGTGGGCTTGTTGTGATGGTAAGGCCCCCAGGTGGTGGTGTCCTTTGAAGGGGTGTGGGCTTGTTGTGATGGTAAGGGCCCCAGGTGGTGATGTCCTGTGAAGGGGTGTGGGCTTGTTGTGATGGTAAGGCCCCCAGGTGGTGGTGTCCTGTGAAGGGGCGTGGGCTTGTTGTGATGGTAAGGCCCCCAGGTGGTGGTGTCCTGTGAAGGGGCGTGGGCTTGTTGTGATGGTAAGGCCCCCAGGTGGTGGTGTCCTGTGAAGGGGCGTGGGCTTGTTGTGATGGTAAGGCCCCCAGGTGATGGTGTCCTGTGAAGGGGTGTGGGCTTGTTGTGATGGTAAGGCCCCCAGGTGATGGTGTCCTGTGAAGGGGTGTGGGCTTGTTGTGATGGTAAGGCCCCCAGGTGATGGTGTCCTGTGAAGGGGTGTGGGCTTGTTGTGATGGTAAGGCCCCCAGGTGATGGTGTCCTGTGAAGGGGTGTGGACTTGTTGTGATGGTAAGGCCCCCAGGTGGTGGTGTCCTGTGAAGGGCCGTGGGCTTGTTGTGATGGTAAGGCCCCCAGGTGGTGGTGTCCTGTGAAGGGCCATGGGCTTGTTGTGATGGTAAGGCCACCAGGTGGTGGTGTCATGTGAATGGGCGTGGGCTTGTTGTGATGGTAAGGCCCCCAGGTGGTGGTGTCCTGTGAAGGGGCGTGGGCTTGTTGTGATGGTAAGGCCCCCAGGTGTTGGTGTCCTGTGAAGGGGTGGAGGCTTGTTATGATGGTAAGGCCCCCAGGTGGTGGTGTCCTGTGAAGGGCCGTGGGCTTGTTGTGATGGTAAGGCCCCCAGGTGGTGGTGTCCTGTGAAGGGCCATGGGCTTGTTATGATGGTAAGGCCCCCAGGTGGTGGTGTCCTGTGAAGGGGTGTGGGCTTGTTGTGATGGTAAGGCCCCCAGGTGGTGGTGTCCTGTGAAGGGCCATGGACTTGTTGTGATGGTAAGGCCCCCAGGTGGTGGTGTCCTGTGAAGGGGCATGGGCTTGTTGTGATGGTAAGGCCCCCAGGTGGTGGTGTCCTGTGAAGGGGTGTGGGCTTGTTGTGATGGTAAGGCCCCCAGGTGGTGGTATCCTGTGAAGAGGCATGGGCTTGTTGTGATGGTAAGGCCCCCAGGTGGTGGTGTCTTGTGAAGGGGCGTGGGCTTGTTGTGATGGTAAGGCCCTCAGGTGGTGGTGTCCTGTGAAGGGGTGTGGGCTTGTTGTGATGGTAAGGCCCGCAGGTGGTGGTGTCCTGTGAAGGGGCTTTGGCTTGTTGTGATGGTAAGGCCCCCAGGTGGTGGTGTCCTGTGAAGGGCCGTGGGCTTGTTGTGATGGTAAGGCCCCCAGGTGGTGGTGTCCTGTGAAGAGGCATGGGCTTGTTGTGATGGTAAGGCCCCAGGTGGTGGTGTCCTGTGAAGGGGCGTGGGCTTGTTGTGATGGTAAGGCCCCCAGGTTGTGGTGTCCTGTGAAGAGGCGTGGGCTTGTTGTGATGGTAAGGCCCCCAGGTGGTGGTGTCCTGTGAAAGAGCGTGGGCTTGTTGTGATGGTAAGGCTCCCAGGTGGTGGTGTCCTGTGAAGGGGCGTGGGCTTGTTGTGATGGTAAGGCCCCCAGGTTGTGGTGTCCTGTGAAGGAGCGTGGGCTTGTTGTGATGGTAAGGCCCCCAGGTGGTGGTGTCCTGTGAAGGGCCATGGGCTTGTTGTGATGGTAAGGCCCCCAGGTGGTGGTGTTCTGTGAAGGGCCGTGGGCTTGTTGTGATGGTAAGGCCCCCAGGTGGTGGTGTCCTGTGAAGGGGTGTGGGCTTGTTGTGATGGTAAGGCCCCCAGGTGGTGATGTCCTGTGAAGGGGTGGAGGCTTGTTGTGATGGTAAGGCCCCCCGGTGATGGTGTCCTGTGAAGGGCCGTGGGCTTGTTGTGATGGTAAGGCCCCCAGGTGGTGGTGTCCTGTGAAGGGGTGTGGGCTTGTTGTGATGGTAAGGGCCCCAGGTGGTGGTGTCCTGTGAAGGGGCATGGGCTTGTTGTGATGGTAAGGTCCCCAGGTGGTGGTGTCCTGTGAAGGGCCGTGGGCTTGTTGTGATGGTAAGGCCCCCAGGTGGTGGTGTCCTGTGAAGGGGTGTGGGCTTGTTGTGATGGTAAGGCCCCCAGGTGGTGATGTCCTGTGAAGGGGTGTGGGCTTGTTGTGATGGTAAGGCCCCCCGGTGATGGTGTCCTGTGAAGGGCGTGGGCTTGTTGTGATGGTAAGGCCCCCAGGTGGTGGTGTCCTGTGAAGGGGTGTGAGCTTGTTGTGATGGTAAGGGCCCCAGGTGGTGGTGTCCTGTGAAGCGGTGTGGGCTTGTTGTGAAAGTAAGGGCCTCAGAGTTTAGCCAGTCTGGGTTGTCCTGTGATGTAGGCACAGCCACATTGTTTAAATCACTCCTCCTAGGAGCCAATTTCACTCACATACACTTTATTAGCTAGCTCTTTGCTCTTCTTTCTCTCAAGATGACCAGACCACCTCAAAGTATTTCTTTTCACCCATTCCACTACACCACACTTCGCTCTATTTTACACAAGTTCCCATGCCACATCTTTCTCGTACTCCTCTCTAACCTGTTTCCTATTCATCCTTTCACTAGCTAACAACTTACTTACCATTTTAGCCATTTTTTCTGCCACACTCCCATCTACCTTTATATTTATCTTACCTAACACAAAAGTGATCTGACTCTTAAACATCCCTCTCACTGCCTTTTTTGGAACACGAGAGAGGAATGGGCTGGTGTGAGCAAGCATCTGCTAGCAGGCTGGAGAAAATAAAAATAGGATTCTTTCTGCAGCCCATCCATGCAGATCTTTGTGGGCGTGGGTGTGCACATTCTCTGCCAGGTGAACACGGGCTATAACAAGGGTGGACAAACCGCGGCTCACAAGCCACACGTAGCTCTTTGACCTCTGATATAAAATAGATACAGTACAGTACAAAAGGAATCAGATGAAATACTGTAAATAGAAATTCAAGCTCACTTTACCTTGCTGAGAAGAGTTGAGTGGCTACTAGGATGGTGCTGAGAAGGGAGGAGACATTGTTATTGTTCGGAAGGAGAGTCCCCTTCCAATAAAACTTCAGGAGTCTTTGTTTGGTAAGCGATTTCACCCCTTTGGCAACATTAGCTGATTTAATAACGTCTTTGTTTTTCACAATTGTAGATACCATTGTTCTGGACACACAGTATGCACCAGTCAAGTTCCGGATTCACATGCCGCCTTCATATTTTTCAACAATGTCTTTTTTTCACCTCTATAGTGATCCTAACCATTTTCTTCGTTGCTTGGCTCTCATCATTAGCTTTCTTAGAACTCATGGTTGATGAATTTACTAAAAATTTACGTGAAAAAACAAAATTACGTGAAAATTCAGAGTTATAGCGCGGGTTGTTCACTCAATGGAAGGAACTGGTGTACTGTCGTCTGACGCTCACGTGAGTCGTATTTCAAACAAAGATCGTATACCAAGCAAAACTTTTGAGTCCAAACAGGTATTATACCAAGTTGGACTTATTCCAAAGCAGACGTATACCGAGGTACCATTCATTAATTTCTATAATTTTCTTGATCTCTGACAAAACGTATGTGTAAATTTTGTTCATGTCCTGCTGGTCTCTGTGAGCTTTATCATTTGTGTTCCATTGATCAAGTTTAGCCACCACTTAAAAGGTGATTAAATAATCCCCCCCCGAACCAGGCATCTACAGGCCATATAGTCCTGCTAGGGTTAACGAGAGTGCTGTCCCTCTCACCAAGAAACTGCCATGAGCCCGGATCAAACTCACAACCTTTAGGTCGTGAGCCAAGCACTGCACCACAGAGCCACCCGGCCCCCCTTGGCTACCACTTACTTGGCTGTAACATGAAGGGAGATCAAACCAGATGATCTCTGTCTGATGCAGGATGTGAATCTTGAACCTTTTAGTTATAACACTGACATGTAACAACACTCATGGTTACTTTTATGGATCTTTTAAGAAGCAAATAACTACAGATTGTGAAAAATAGTATTGTGGGAAGGTTATAATTTGTTGTAGTGTCTTATCTGTTTGCATATGTTAGTAGGAACAAGCCACAACTCGTGCTAGTCTTCAATCAAACACTAGAGTAGTTCCCATTTTATTGTAATTCCCATTTTATTATAATGAAACTAACCTTGCCATTTGTATCAGTGAACCATTTCTTCTGTTAACATTTGATTGCAGAGATTACATACACTAAAGTCTTTAATCAAACACTGTGGTAATTCCTGTTTTATTATTTTTTTTATAATGAAACAGTCAAATTTGTAGAAGCTTGTAAAATATGGGTAGAGACAAGAGGCGCTAGTGTGTGTGTGCTGGATGGGAGCAATGCTGCACTGACTGTGGCTCCGCTGGGAACCCTCCTTTATAAAAAGTTCCAATGAGAGAAACAGTCTTTTACACTTCAAACTTTCTTTTAGGATTTAACAGTTCCAACTAGACTAAAACAATATAATTATGTAGTAATATTATCATATATATATATATATATATACCCTTTACAATCTAGAAAATTCATACCCCATATTTCCAGACTCAAATGATTGATAAAGTAGTACTAGTGACTCCCTATAAGGATTTGTCTGAAAAATAACACACACCAAAGTAATTCACACAGTAATGATGGGACAGTTTCAGTGAATAACAAAATCACTGTTATATACCTAAAGTCACTTCTCATCTTGAAGTGTGGAGTGGGAACTGCAAGGTTTGAGCTCAAAGAAAGAGGAGGAGGAGGAGTGAGAAACAGAGGTCAGCTTGGCTCATGCTTCAAGGTCAGAAAATTTGTTTTATATTCTAGCAGGTGAGTGATGTGGGAAATTCACAAGACAGGATGTACCTATGGTAAAAATCTATGTTGCATAATTTACACAAGAGATCATGGTAAAACTGGCGAGCTGCTGTTCATGCACTTGGGTCCCCCAACACAAGATCCTGTGAGTGTCTGGTGTGTGAGTCCAGCATCAGGTGATAGGGATGGATAGCACGCAGCATCCATGGGGAGAAAACATCAGCACAGAATGTCAATTAAGGCATTAATGCATACCTAAGTGAAGGTGTTGGATTCTGTATCACTCGGCCACAAAGGGACAGAGCCAGGCATCTGAGAAGGCAGAGAGAGCTAGAGCTACAAGCAGATTCTGTGAACTTTGAATGGGCAGCAATCTTACAGGCTTTATGGCACATCGCTGTACTAATACTCTTGTAATCAAGAGTCACTGGTATGTTGGAAAAACTCTCCATAAGGGTCACTTTGATAACTCCAAACTCTCAGGGTCATGAATGAAGTGGACCAGTCTAATTCATGTTTTGTGGGAAAATTTCTTTTTACTGGATTACACTTTACACAATAAATTATTGTGTTTCACCCGACCACTGTTTGAACCTAATAGAATCACTAAAAAACATGCCAGCCAATGGACAGAAAATACTCAATAACTATCACTTACCAATCATTTTTTATTCATCTTTATCTTAAACATTGTTTCTGCAACAAACTAAAAACGCCTCTTAACACAGGGCAGCGTTGCAGCTCTATTCCCAGTAACAGTGTTTGTGGGTTCAGGCCATCCTCTTGCAGCTACTTTATTGGTCAAATTGAAAACCCAGGGGAACAAGCATTAATCATGCACCCTAACACTCACTCATTCACACACACACACACACACACACACACACACACACACACACACACACACACACACACACACACACACACACCATGAGGTACAGAGACAGTATAGGTATATTATGTGCATTAATGGAAGGATATCATTAGGCCACATGGCACCTCGCTCTCCTCACTGTGAGGGAAGGTCAGACAAGCCCTACTCATGCTAGCTTTAGGAGGCACCACCACAATTTGCTACAACCTTAATGTGTGCCAAGCCTCCAACAGCGTGCAGTGGGCCAGGCTCAGAGTAATGCCACCCACAACATTCTCTTCTCTGATGGCATCATGCAATGAGATTATATGAAGTCATTGAAAGGATTTGCATACTATCTACTGATGCAATATTTGAAAAATCCTACATGCTACAAACTTGCCTTGACTACCATCTATAAAGATTGCTAATATGGATAAAATTTTAAAAATAGGAGTACACATTCATTTGGTGGCGACTACATTCAGTGTTTACGAAAAGCTCAAGTCAGGAAAAAGTCACATTCAATCGTGGTTGTTTTTTCACAATTACAAAAAAGAAAAGGGAAATTTGAATCACATAACTATCAAAAATATGTACAATCAAGAAGATTTACATCAAATGGTAATCCATGAAAATGAAATTGCATTTATTCACGGCTTGAGAAGCAAGTGAATTACAATCCCACCACGCGATGGGAGGGAGGAGCTGACTTGAGCCTTGGCAGCCCAAAGGAAATTTGTGCAACTGACGTGTTCATCAGTGTAACCTTGGTGATTGATCCCTTGCTGAGGCTGGAAAACCTTCCCTCACCCTCTATCACTTCTTCACCTCCATTACTATGCCAGCCAATACCTGCATTCCTGTACAGGGATGTCAACCTGCTGGTATAAAGATGTATTGTATTTTAACCAGCCTTCAGCAAGTTTTAAAGACCAAGGTGGACTTACTATAGAACACCAAGAATATAACTTCTGTGAGAGAAAAAAATGTAAATATATAAAGGATCACTGTTACTGCTCAAAAATTGCACTTAGAAACTTACAAACTTTGCGTAGATCAAAATCACACATCGCCCAGTGTGCCACACGAGCCCTTCCTTGCAATTCCTTCCTTTGTGTCTCGTGTTAAGAGGCAATTGCACAAGTACAAAATTTGATTAACAGAGAGCTTCAGTGCCCACAGGAATAAATATTTATGCTAAATATATATTTTTATATTTATATATGTATATGTATACTGTCTAATAGTTCACATGGTTCCCATTCTTCTTTACATGTCAAAATATCATGTGTGGCATGAAAGACAACAGGTCCTTAGTTGGACAGAAGTGATTTTCCAACACCATAAACTTCAAACACTGTGTATGAAGGAAAAATCATTGGCTAAGCTAAAATAACAACAGGATACTTATTCCCTGTCCCAGCATATACAAAACCTCCAAACAAGGAGATATTAATGCGTCACTAAGTCAGCTTCCAAGTCCATCGAGTGAACTGTGAATGCAAACAAGAAGCTTCCACCTTTGCCTCACAAATTGGCAGAGGATAAGAATAAGCTGAACACTGGACTGAGCTATGTAGTGCATCAACCAACAGCTACAGGTCTGTTTCACTTCTAAGTATGAGGGAGTGAGTGAGTGAGTGAGTGCTGCAGCCACAAGTGTCTGCATGAGCTAACTTATTCAAACTGACAATTGCAACACTTCAAACCATCCACCAGTAGTTGGCTATGCCCTGCCCTGCCCCGCCCTGCCCCGCCCTGCCCTGCCCTGCCCTGCCCTGCCCTGCCTGACCGGGGATGGCTGCCGGCACAACTCTGCGTACGCACGGTACAAAACTTTAGTGTTTCTCTCAAGAGCATTACCTTAGAACCATGTGGAAATGGTTGATTTATAAACTGGGAGACTACCCACTGCAAAGTGAAAAATATCTGTAAATATGATACAAAAATAACTATCAGCTTTAAGAATCAGTCACAAGTAAGACGAAGTTGAGGAGCCCATGTGGGGCCCAGGTTGAGCCAGTCACTGTCTGGGTGAGGACATGTGGAACCACTAAACAAATTGGCAATCAGTATACCATTCAGCATTGTATTGACATTGTCACAGGACAAACACCAACTAGGAAACTCAAGGGCTTGGCACTCGGCTTACACAACCAAATAAATTCCTCATAACCATTGAGTCTGGCTCCCTCAGGCTGGACGGCCAGGGCCGCCGCTGCCGCTCACGTCTGTCCTTTTGAGAATGTAAACAACCACTGAAGGCAACCTGATCACATCACAATGGTGGTGAAAAAAAAACAAGAAGATGTAGCAGCAGCAGCAAGCTGTTGGGGGAACTAGTGGGCATTTTCTCTTGGGGCGCTGGTGGAGGTGGTGGTGGGTGTGGCTGTGGTGGTGGCTTTGGTGGTGGTGATGGTAGTGGTGGTAGTACTGTTGGCGTTGGTGTCACTGGAATCCTTCTTTTCACGCTGCGTGCTCAGTGCCATTAGCCTCATTTGGCGGATCACGGCTGTTGCGTGGTAGGCTTGCTGCAAGGGAATCAGTTTTGAGTGTGTGATGCAGGTGAAGAGAACACACCCAAGGTTTATATTGAAAGATAGAGTAAATGCATTAAATTTTACATGATATTGAAGTCTTGAAACTACATATTTTCTGAAAAGCCATGATGACTTTCATAGAAGTGATCTCTCTAAAATTACTAAATAGAAAACAGAAAACAGCAATATTTTAATTTAGAACAGTATAATTAGCATATATAAATATATATATAGCATATATAAATATTGATCAAAATCCTAGTATGTTACTTTTAATTGAAACAATCCTATAAATATTATACTAGTTAATGCAAGCCACTTCCTTAGCACACAGACACCACATTCAGTGTTGCACGGTCTGTGTGTGTCAGCAATGTTGCCTCAGACGCTTACAACTACTCAGTGTCAATGCTACACTATTGCTAGGCTCATGGTGAGCACACACTAGTCCATGTTGCTGTCATCAAAAGGTCTATGGATTCTAGGGTATGCTAGGTCATTTTGGAGTCTTCTTCCCAAACGGGTTTGGGTTTGTATTGAGCTGCTTCCACACTACTGTGAGTCTAGTGGTGATGTACATTATTGTGGCTACATCAACATGATGTACACATTATTCAAGGTACAAATTACTGCATATGTCATTGTTTTCTACTAAGTATCAGTGATATTCCTTTCTAAGTGATATTCTTTCTTGTGCTGTGGTGTGTCTGTAGGTTTAAATGATGAACTTTTATCCTGAGTGAGAATTATATCTAGAGGCACTGCACTAAGGTTCGGTCTCCCTGCCGCAAGTGGCCCAGGCTCTGTCTCCAGTTTTATGATATATTAATTAGTTTATTTTTTCAAGCCATGGGTCAGAGCCACTCTCAACACAGCAGTGAAACTGATCTCTTAGTGCAGCGTCTCACAATGTTGTCAATGGAATCTGCAGAACCGCCTCCCTCACAGGAGACATTTAACATCTAGGAGGAAACACTACTTGAGGCCATTCTGAAGAGTTCGGGAAAGTGAACACCAAGTTGCCAATCTACTGTCATTCACTACATTTCCTCCCCAAGTCAGTACAGGAGAGTTGCTCAAACAGCACATGGCCAGGCTAGAATACTTAGAATCTATTTACTCTCGTATGGATGATAAACTTGTGCACTGCTAGAGTGCAGATGATGACAAGACAAAATAATCTTATAAATGGACCACCAATTCCAGTGGTAGTTTAGGTTTTGTACTTGTCATCATCAAAGGGATAGATTCTAAATATCTATTTTTTAAGTTGCACATAGGGACTAACAGGCACTGCAGTGTTACAAATACATGCTCTTCAACAAACCCTTGTTGGTGTAAAGCCAGAGAGGCCCCAGTTGGCTCTCCCTCCAAGATGCTGCGACTGTGTTTAGCGCACAACAACCTAGTCTAACACAGAGCCCCGGCCACTGCACCCGCCACCCCACGGCACCGCCTACCACCCCACACCCCAGACTCGGGCGTGGCAAAGGTAAACACTTGAGGGGAGACTTGGGGAAGTGTTGAGTAATTGTACAGTTTCAACAGACCTCAGCTTATAGAAACTTCAGGCCCTTGTTTGATAGAGCAGTACATAAACAATGTTACAACTATATATATATATGTAATGTTGCTCTTCTATTGCTGCTGCTGCTGCTGCTGCTGCTGCTGCTGCAGGGATGGTCAGCATGGAGCAGGGAAAGCTGCATAGCTGCTGTACTTATCAAGTGTTGAAGCAGCAGCTTTGTTGACAGTTATAGGATTTGTGAGAGAAAAGTCAACAGTGCACTGTACAGCTGACCTCTGGCACAAACACTAGAGACAGCAAAGGTGAAACACCAGTTTACAACACTGATTAAAGAGCAATTAGTGATTTTTTTTCTATGGCAGCAAGTGTAAGCAGAAGCTACTGAGGGGAGTGGTGGAGGGTGGGCCATGGCGTGGGTGGTGACTGGTGGGTGGTGGTGGCCTGACCTGAGTGCACCACAGCCTTCTCCTCCTTCTCCTTCTCCTTCTCCTCCTCATGCTCCTGAGCCTCTGCCTCCTCCGTAATGGGAGGACAGGCCGGGGGAGTGTCCACCTCCATGCTCGTGGAGGAGAGGGCCAGTCGTTGCATCTTGTGAACCATCACGATTGCATGCATTAGTTGCTGCAAGAGACAAGGTACAGCCCTGTCATAGTCTTCTCACGGTGCCTCTGTCTGCACCTTCCTCAGCCTCATACAATATTACCAGGGTCCCAAACTCCCCTGTAGTGCTCCCTGGCATGTCCCTCCATAGTCATGTGTGTGTGTGTGTGTGTGTCTTTACCTAGTTGTGACATACAAGAAAAAAGCTATGCTCGTACTGTCCCGCCTCCATATCTACTATTATCCATCTTGGCATTATATGCCCTTATATTCCTAGTGTGGACCACTTCTGCATTCAAGTTGTTCCAGATTTCTAGATTTCTGTGCAGAAAGCTGTATTCTTATTTAG
The DNA here is from genome assembly GCA_036785275.1 of Cancer borealis. Lineage (NCBI taxonomy): Eukaryota > Metazoa > Arthropoda > Malacostraca > Decapoda > Cancridae > Cancer > Cancer borealis. Next base: position 38,272 of record JAXIVD010000416.1, read on the forward strand.
CGTGTGTGTGTGGCATTGAGGATCACACGCTGGACTTGTGATGGCCAGATATTACCCTCCCGTAGAGAGCTCACAGCTCATTATAGCCCGATCTATGGGTAAGGCTGTGACCTTCCACACACCACACACCCCAACCTCTTGCTCAAGGAGGACAATAACTGCTTGGTCATCAGTGAAACTTTGCACCGTGAGCGAGGAGCGATCTCAAGCCTGCTGAGTGACAGGCCGAAACGTTACCATTGAACTACCAAGCAGTGTGTGTGTGTGTATGTATTTACCTAGTTGTAACATACAGGAAAAAGACCTATGCTCGTACTGTCCTGTCTCCAAATCTACTATTATCCAGTTTGCTTTAGAAATCATGAATATTTCTTGCATTAATCATTTCTGCATCAAGTTTATTCCAGACTTCTATGCTTCTATATGGAATACTGTATTTCTTTATGTCCCTGTGTGTGTGTGTGTGTTAAATTTGCACTCTGTCTCTGCTAAAGGTATTCCTTTCACGGTCTACCAAATTAATTAAGAGTTAACTCCTCTGAGTTAGTATCATTCATTAAGGTTAACTTTGAATAGAAAAGGTTAATAGGAAATTCTTTCATGAAAAAGTTTAGTATTTGCCCTGACCTAACTGTCACCTGGAGCTGCAACCACACTAATGACCCATCAAGGTGTGTAATGCCATGACTCATTATATTAATGTGATATAGGACACAGTATGTATGTTTACTTCTATTACATCAGAGTAGTCTTTGTTGTAGTGTTAGGTGTACAATGAAGAGGTTGTAATGCCCAAAGCAGATGGTTTCTTAAAAAAAACACTCCAGTATTTGGCAACCACAACACAAAACAAACTTAGTTTTCATTACCTATAAGTGGTTTTGGTTCTTTTCTAACATACAATGACATCTCTGGCCTTTCTGACAAGTGTATTATTCAATATTTGAACTTGAGGATTTGGACAAACCCACCAGCCTCATTCAGTTTAAAATTAAAAAGCCAAAAAAATCCTGCAATACAAAACTAGTAGATTGGGGAAGGGAACTTGTTTCTTCTCATTCCTCCCAGAGGAGACATAGCTGTGTGCATGCCTCACCATCCACAGTAGGAGAAAAATACATACTGTTAGGATGATGATGGTAACAGTGCAGGACAGTACTATCAACTCTGTAATGAACCTTAATGCAGCTAACAAAGAGGCAGCTGAGGCAGCCTTGATTCCCCACGTTGTCTTTTCTCATCTAGTTAGACAACGGCAGAAAAACACCTGCATTCTGGCCAAGTTGGTTTAAGTACTACTACTGTGTTATCATTATTACTATCATCACAACTGTATGAATTCACAGTCCACTATTTCCTCTTGCACACAAGCACGTTATGGAGACTTCAAACAGCTACCACTGAGTAAGTGATGATGGCAGCACATCATTTACACTGTTGTGATCACAGGTGTCAAGAGCCATGAATGCAGGTGTGAGTGTGTGACCATTCCAGGTCAAGGAGGTTCAGTTTCCCTTCAAAACCTGTCAAGTGATGACCACCAAGTCACTGTCCTGCACATCACCACACAAAAACATTGAAGAACAAAACTGACTAATCTGTCAACACTCAGCCTCAGCAAGTAAGAAATCAGTAATTCATGGCATCTCTGAAGATGAAACGACTAACTCTACTGGCATGTCTGAGGAGCAGAACTCTTAAAAATGTTAAGTATACTGCTGGATGGCAGATAATGCTGAAACCTGTTTCGTTAAGATCTTCACATCAGCCTTACAGCCCGAGCTTATTTTGTACTCTTTCCATCCATGTCATAATTCTGAAGAATCAACTTCACTGTTCTGAAAAGATTTCTCTCAAAAAATGGTCTACTATCTACCTCAGCCTTGTCAAATGTTCACTCCTCCATACATGAATACAAATCCGTAGTGTAGTCAGTGGTTAGCACACACTGAACACAACTGAAAAATCCTGGGTTCCCCGGGCGAAGCAGAGAAAGACAGGCAGTGAATGGGTACCAGGTGTTAGCCAGGGATGCAACCTGCTTATTACTATAACCCTACCATTACAGCATATTATGGCAATGTTTTATTTCATACATTAAAGCTGTGTTCACATGTTTCATCAGGGAAATTGTGATGGCAAGGAAGGTGGGATGTAGAGGGAGTCTTTCATCTACCTCACCGTTCAGTAAATCCACCTCACAGTTCAGTGACAAACTACCACTCATAGTTGTAGTGGCAGGACAGTCAATATGGACCAAACTCCACTTGAACCCTGGTGATCATTAGGGTCTGATCGGTAAGACATTGGGATGCTGAGTGTACCATTAGGAGTTGGATCCCCAGCCACTGCCTCTCATGGCAACCGTATCTCCTTCAGATCAACTTCTGTGTTTCAAAAATTGAAACATTACACGTTCGCTTGTCCTTTCTCTAGTCTTGACTTTCCCGTCCTTCCACCAAGGGAATACAGAAACCTTGGTACATAGGTGTAGCTGTTTAATGTGTTATGTAAGCTATTTGAGAGTTAGCCCAGCCCAGCTAGCCTGGGCTCTGCTGTAAATACTGCTCCCTCTCTCTCAAGAGTATTGATATTTCTTTGTAAATTAGAGCTTTTTTTTTTTCCTTTTGTAAGTGGTGGCATGGTATGAATAATAGTTTGGAACTTTGGAAACAAAGTAATATTTTTATCACAATTTTTCCAACAAAACCGATCATTTCACCATTATACTACTCAATCCCATGGTAGGTAAGATGTAATCTACTGCCACTATTCACCTTCCTCTATGGTAGACCAAAGTCTAACCAGAAACCAGAAATTAATTTAAATAGAAAAACGTCAGCACTAGAACCACTTACTGTGTCCTCCTTGGCTGAATTAAAGAGTGTATAGAGAAGAGGGAATGAGAACTTTCCTGCACCACCAGAGCCGAGATCAAGTAAATATCAAGCAAAGTTATGATTTGAAATGTCAAGAAAATTTCAAATCATGCAGATTAGTATCACTCCTTAGGAGCTCAGAGATTAACAAAATGTTCAAATTGAGATTCCTTTCTACTGGAAGCTCTACACTCGTGTTATTCCAAACTTGGTTCGTGAAGGCCCAGTCACACCAAGCTTACAACTTGTTTGTCACCACCTGTAACCGAAAATCAAGCGACTGGTCGCCAGAACCAAATTGTTTTTTATGTAGTCACAGGTGGTGGGCGAGTAGTTGTGTGGCCGGTAGGTCACTAGTGAGCATCTGGGCAGCAAGCAGTGTGGGTGTCACCTCACATGGGTGGGCGACAACCTACAAATAGTTGGCCGTTGGGAGGCCACTAGTCACTGCGTAGTCTGCCACTACTCAGCCACTGATAGTTGACTGAGTTGACCGATCGCCATCTGGTGGCTGACCGCCGGAAGAACCTCTGCCAACCAAATTGGTCAATGAGATCAGTCTTGTTCTGGCGACCACTTACGACCTTATTTACGACTATCAACGACTTCCAAAGACCACCTGCGACCCTCTGGTGACAGGTGGTAAGCTTGGTGTGACTGGGCCTTAAGACAGCTACTTCTTATGTGGCATGGTTGAAAATATCCAAGGAATCCCTAACCTGGCCCAGACTGGTCCTTGTGCCGCTCATCAGTTGGGTGGAAGAGGGAAGGTTCAAGGATGTTTGGCACAGAACACTCGTGTATCAACTGACTACTAATTATAAACATGTCTGCAGCAAGTATAATTCACTGTATATTGCCGATGGATCCACCAGTACATGAAATATTATATCATGCAATAGATACGTCTTCATCTGCAGAAAGTGAATGCACAATGAGGCTAAATGCAATTGGAGTGACTCTTGATCTTATGAATGAATCACAACACCTCGTAAATATTTTCAAGAAAACCCACATGTGTACATGAGGTACATACTCTGAATCAGCACTATCGTATTCATTCATTACAGTAATATAAACATGCCAACAGAGCTCACCATGGCACTCACATGTCCAAACATCTTCACAAAGATTAATATCCCATTTCAGTTCATCTCTGATACACTCATGAGATCTTGACACATACAGGGACAGTACATGCACCGGATGTTTTGTGTTTACTAAGAATTAATATAAAACACCCATATTGCACATGTTAATGAATGTAAACAACAAGAACAGGTGCATCAGAGGTGATGGATATCATCCTGCTTCCTGTCATGTCTTGGTGCTGACAAGGGCAGAGCAACACTTCAAAAGTAGATCATCAACGATACTGATTCTGCATGTAATTACAATCACTGGAATCAATTCCCCAGAGCAAATATTGTATGAGTGGATGGTTGATCAGTCCGGCTGAGTCAGGATGAATCGGCAATGGCATTACTGAATGAAATATAATTAACTTTCTACACTCCACCACTGGAGTCATTTAGTAGTTTCAATTTCAGTTGTCACGCCCAATATATAAGTAAATTTCTTCCACAAGGCATGTCATGTCATGCATGTCGCGTCATCTACCTTGAATTACAGTGTCAATAGAACCATTCCATGTTAATAGATTCCAATTACACAAACTAATTTTGAGGGTTTTCAGTCACAATTGGAGAAATTGATTCTGGAATAAATTCCTGCCCAGCTCTAGTTCTGACTTCATACTCATTTAGAGATTCTGCACCTCAAAAAAGTTTCATATGGGCCAATGCAAGTCCGCTTACTTTCACACCTGATGAAATGCAACTTTATTTTAAGCCACAGAATTCATGAGTCTACTGTTACCAGCCTTCCATCCACCCCTTACGGTCCTTTTCATTGCAAGTTAATCTTTATTTATCAGCTATAAAGTGTCTAATATGCCTAGGAATATCAAACATGTAACAATCTGCATTTTTCCCATTTGGAATCCATTGTAAATAATGGCACTCAATGAGAATTTTTCTAAAATGATGCTGTTCCATTAGTAATTTACCACATTAGGAATGGCACAAGTGTATTACTTTACTAATACTACTGAATCACCAGAACAGACTAATGATGACATAGAATATTCACACACACGTCTGTCTTTAGTTGAATAAAAACAAAATTGCTACCAACAGGACCATGATAACCCAAGCCTTGAGAGGCTCGGGGGAAGATCTTAGCGAAGAGAACTGAGTCCCAGCTCAAGTTTCAACATTACCTTGCACGCAGCCTACTGACCTCCAGCCTCAAATCTTATTTAAAGAAGAATATCATGGATCAACACCAAAAAAGTAAGAAAACTGGTGTGAATTAATACAAAATATTTATATATATATTTATGTATATATGTGATGTATATATATATATATATATATATATATATATATATATATATATATATATATATATATATATATATATATATATATATATATATACACACACACACACACACAGTACATTCAATTAGTACAGATGTATTTTCAGACCAACAATTTTTATGCTTTTTGAAACATCAGAAATACACTTCGATGAGCACTTCAAGTTCTTGTGTTTTGATAGCAGTGTCTTGCGTCTTTATAGTGTGTAATGGCAGCACACACATCACTGCAAGGTGTCCCTCACAACTATTGCCTCAAGTACACTTAGGAAAACTTATGCTGCCATTAAACAGTATAAAGAATCAAATGTCACTATAAAAACATCATGGCTTGAATAAGTGTTCATGGAAGTGTATTTCTGAGGCGGTTTCAAAAAACAGAAATTGACAATGTCTTTGAAAAAACATCAACACTTTCTGCATATACTGTATGCTGAAGGAAAGGCCTGTCAAGTCCACCTCAGAACAAGAATGATCACCCATTATTAAGCAAAATAATAGAAAACGATTGAAAACTGAAGCTACATGAAGTACACAATGCAATTATTGTACAAGGAGGCACCAATATGCAATTCAGAAGCAATTTCGTCTTTTTAGTATGTGGTAGCAAAGACTGATGTTTTCTAGAGGAGTAGGAGGTGTGGCAAAGAAACAGCACCATGCCTTAGCTCCTCAGCGGCTGACAGGCCCGGCTAGGCAGAGAGAGCAAGAGAGAGAAAGAAAGAAAGAGAGAAAACAACAGGATGGTGATGGCTGAAAATAGGATCTATGTACAGTTCCTTGAGAGATCCAATTAAAAATATGTGAAATATGAATACAAATTTTCAAAAAGGAGGAAGAGAGAGCATGCAGTGGCATCATATTTACCTTCCATCGGCTCTTAGCAAAGTTCTTCTTCAGCTGCTCTGAGACAGAGCTGTGGATGTTCCTGTCACTAGCAGCATTACCCGAGATCCTAGGGCAGAAGAGGCAACTGTTTATCCTTAAACTTTATTACATGTTATAATCTCAGGCTGAGTGGCATTCTTTTAGGGTTTTCATCCAAATTATGTGTCATTCATTACTGATTAGGCACATGGCCTACTTCACTCTGTTGAAATGCAAAAACATGACCACCTTCCTGCCTTATTGCATGAAATATCATTAGGCTTCATAATGATCACATTAAATGGAGGCCAAAAATATGGCTGAATACAAACAATTTTTCCATCCATATCATGTTCCTCCAGAACAGAGGTTCCCAAACAGTGAGCCAAGGTCACCTGGGGGACCAAGGCCACCCGGGGAGCCAAGGCCACCTGGGGAGCCAAGGCTACCTGGGGGCCAAGGCCACCTGGGGAGCCAAGGCCACCTGGGGAGCCAAGGCCACCTGGGGAGCCAAGGCTACCTGGGGAGCCAAGGCTACCTGGGGGCCAAGGCCACCTGGGTCCCCAGCCGTGTAATGTTTCCAAGAAGGGCCATGAAGGAGTTTGAAAAGTAAGAGTTTCAATTGAACAGAAAGTTACATAGCAATATACTGGAAGCTTTTAAGTGTTCACTTATTTTTTCCTTTAGTTCTTGGCATCATTACATTAATTAATACTATATAATTACACGTGATAGGGTCACAGACAGTATCATATTTTGGTCAAGGGACCACATAAAAAAAAAAATGGGGAACCGCAGCTCTAGAGGATAAAAAGAGCAAGAAAAGTCATCAGAGAATTTCAGTTTTGGAGATAATTATGCTATTTACTGAAAAATACTCAAACTACATGCCAACAGTGTCCATGTAACTCTATTTATGACATCTTACTCTCTCCAGGAAGGCCACGAAGGGAGTGGCCACAGCGTAAGAGCCTCCATCTCCCTCTATCCATACACTCCTTCCTCACTGGTTCAAGTCCTCCCTCTACTACCAACCTTCCAGATCCTGGTAAGCACTATTGCCACCTACGCTGGCTGTCACACCGCCACCACCACCACCACTCACCATGGGTGGTTGAGAGACTGCTTACAGGTGTACCGCCTCTCCACATCAACGCACATCAATTGGCGGATGAAATCTTTGGCAGAATCGCTGATCTCATCCCAGTATGGCGAATCAAACTCAAATTCACCTGCAAACATAACAAGTATGACATGACTTAATAATATAATGAGTAATGCTACAAAGATGTCACCATTCCACATCAAACCAATTACGTATATATTTCATAAGACTGATAAGAGGGACAAATACTGGTGTGACTAGCTGTGAAAATGGGGCCGAGATACTGTAAGCTTTCTCAATGATCAAGAAAGAAAATTGTGTTTTGTTCTATCAAACCTCGGGAAAGACTTTTGTAATCATGTTGTTGTGACTTGGTTTTATGGGAACACCCACAACTCACAACCCAATACAGAACACATTAGAAGCCTCGTACTAATTGAAGATTTTTTTAAAGTATCTACAATGCTTATTTTTTCATTACTCTAAAATATATACTTGTCTTCCTTTGGTTACATCACTACAAAGAAATAATTCTGTATTTTTCTTAGCATGTAATACACACTTCTGTTTAGAAATGTTACCATTACAATCATCTAATGCATTATGAGCTACATGTAAACATTATCTGTAGGAGGTGATGAATCCAAAAGTTAGTTCACTACAATATTGTTTATGCTAATCAGGATTCTTATGCAGTTTCTTTCAAATCTTAAATGTACAAAAGTCGAAAAAAGTACGAGTCAGCCAATTTATGCATCACAAAACAACTTTCATCTCACAGCATAATACAATCCAACTATTACAATCCCAAAAGCAACAAAATACCAGCGTCCAACCTTTGAGAATCTGTGCGAAGAGGTTGGCATCATTTTCATCATAGAATGGAGGGTAACCACAGAGGAGGATATAGGCAATGACTCCTATACTCCATACATCCACTGCCTTCCCGTAGGGCTTCTGTGCCAACACCTCTGGGGCTGTGAGGAGACAAGGGGGTTAGTTTAGTGCTGAAAAGATGATCCACCTTACATTCTATGAGCTTTGTACCAAGTGAAAAGGAAAGAAGACATGAAGCAGGAACATTGCAGTGTATCTAGAATATTAAGAGAGGTTGCCACAAGATGAACCCGCTGGTGTAGTTTTGGAGAAATTCTACAGCAACTTGAGCATAATCTCTTCACAACACATCATTTCAATACATATTCAGAAGACTCCCAGGCGGTGGTCTAGTGGTTAGCAGTCAGGCATACCAGCTCAGGGTCCCGAGTTCGAGCCCTGGCACAAGCTGGTCATTTTTTTTGTTAATACTGCCGAGTGGCCTAAGATCACCCACATGCTGCCATAACACTATCCTCGACGGGACTACAAATCTATAAGCTCGAGGAGCTTCTGCTGGCAGCATGAGCCTCTCTATATGAAATGAGGTGCGCTACTGACTCATCTGAACCGTAAGCCTTCCTAGAATCAAGGCCAGAGAAGACATGGAAAACTTCATAAGGAAGAATTTTAATTTTAGGGATGAAGTAATCAGATGGGTGAGGAGTAGGAGGAATATGCCCAGTATCATCCAAAGTAGAGTTGGTAGCAAAGTTTGAGCGAACAGTTCAATGTTGCAGAAAACGATAGAAAAAGTATTAGAGGAAGTGTCAAGACAGCCAAGGTCGTCTTCAGAGGGGCAATCCGACCTGGGGACATTTGTGGTCCCCTTCCCAGATGGGGACTCCGAGGTTGGGTGTGGTGAGGCCATTATATAAAATTGAGTTGAAGGGTGTTAAAATGTAAGGTGCATGTATTGTTATGTAAGTAGTAGTAGAAGTTGTCTTTAGAGAGCAGGCTGCAGCTGCTCTCTTGTGTAAGTGAGACACTAAGGGAACCGGGAAGAGAGGACACGAAGAATCACTAAGTCTGCAGCACTGCCTACATCCCCGTTAGTACCTCTCCTGGAGTATTCCACCGGGCGGCAGGTGTCTACTGCCTACTCCGTTTATTCATTCCCATCTTTTGTATTCCATCCACTCATACAACTTTCATAACCATAAAAAGTCCATTAAAAGTTAAAAGTGTTATCTATACATCCACATCTTTTCCATTCTATTCCATCATAACTCTTTGCAGACTTCCTTCAGCCAGGACTCTTGCATCAGCCTCAGCCCAACCTTTGCACTCACCAACATAGCCTGGCGTGCCACAGGCTGTTGCCATGATGCCTGAGTCTTCCATCTTGCTAAGCCCAAAGTCACTAATCATAATCTTGCTGTCCTCATCTTGGCTGAAGTACAGAAGGTTCTCAGGCTGCAGAGGAAAGTGTCCATAATGAAAATGTAAGTATACACAATAACAACAACATCACACTAAATAATTACATTGAAAATAAATGTAAGAATGAACCAGTATCTATAATCCATTACCCAATTTAATGTCCAATGGGACTACATTAGCAAATATATTAAGAAAAAAGAAATCTGGTTTTCTGAAGGAACCTAACAGCTTCTCTTCTCCCATTGTTTACCTCACAGTCTCAAACCTGTCTTCATGCATACAGAAAGGTATATAAAAGTGAACTGTAGACAGTCTAACCCTATGATTGATGGTTCCTCACCTTCAGGTCCCTGTGTACAACTCCTTGATCATGCATGTAGTCCACGGCCTCAAGCACTTGTCGGATGAGATCTGCTGCATCCTTCTCAGTGTAGGATCCCTTCTCCACGATGCGGTCAAAAAGCTCTCCTCCAGTGACCCTAGGAAGAAGTTAGTGCTGCAGTGCTTCTGTGTGTGTGTGTTTGTGTGTTTGTGTGATGTGTGATGTGTTTCTCTAACCTTTTATGTTCAGTAGGAAGAGGAGTGTCCATGTAATAGTTTTTGTTAATATACAAAAATCTGTGGCTTATTGATAAATGAGAAAAATCTCTCAAAAATGTTGGCAAAAAACATACACAAGCAGAAGTACCAAAGATATGAATGTCGGAGTGTAAAGACAACAGGTGAGAGTAGTAGTAGTAGTAGTAGTAGTAGTAGTAGTGATAACATAAAAATAAAATAATAAACTAATAATCATAATAATGATGAAAGTGCTGATACTAAATGCAGCAAACAAGTGAGATATGACTACAGATAAATCACGAGGCTTGAGTCCCATGATGAGTGATGAGTCAGACACATTGCTTGACTCACTGCTCCTCAAACACATCCTCACCTGCATCACCTCCCTCCACTCCACACACCTGCATCACCTCCCTCCACTCCACACACCTGCATCACCTCCCTCCACTCCACACACCTGCATCACCTCCCTCCACTCCACACACCTGCATCACCTCCCTCCACTCCACACACCTGCATCACCTCCCTCCACTCCACACACCTGCATCACCTCCCTCCACTCCACACACCTGCATCACCTCCCTCCACTCCACACACCTGCATCACCTCCCTCCACTCCACACACCTGCATCACCTCCCTCCACTCCACACACCTGCATCACCTCCCTCCACTCCACACACCTGCATCACCTCTCTCCACTCCACACTTGTTACCTACAACCCTCACATCCCATCACCATTATTGTCACAAACATTGCATTTTTCCCAAGGCCTTAATGTGTGTTGTATTTCAGTGGAGTATATGTAAAAAAAAAATATATGACTACAAAAAATAATCCAAGTGTATGTTTGTGTCCTTGTGTGGCTCAACAGTCAACAGGAAGCTGGAGAAAGTTGATGTAAACAAAAAATCGAAGTTAAAAGTTAAATAGATTTAGAAAATCTATATTCAGCTGCAAATGGAACCACTGAATAACTTATTTCAGAATTAAGACGAAGTTTTTTTTAATTCAATATAAACTGCAGAATGATCATGGTTATATGAAAAGAATATATTTGAAAACCGAGATCTTTCATGTCAACATTAAGCCTATTTATCCTACCTTATCCAATTCTGTTTTATCTTGATAAAAACTAATACTTATGAACTTATCTTAACTAGGAAAGGAAGGTAAAAATTCCCATCACTTAAAGCTAATAATAATATATCACTCTGGCATGCTTCTAAAGAGGTAGATAGAATCATAAAGGACAAACACTTATTATGGTGATGAAAAAAAAACAGCTAACTTTTTTTATTAACATGAAATACCTCAGGAAAAAATAACAAGCTTTCACCAACATGATTGAGAGAGTGAGTGAGGGAGTCATGTGTGAGGAGGAGGTAATGCTTCAGCCTCGCTTTATCAACACTCATACAAAATCAAGTGCAAGGAAATCTAAAATACTACAGGGAACGAATACTCTACAGAGAATCTATGATAGTAAGTGGGATGTTAGAGTGATGCTAAAACGGTTTACAATCAAAAGTCTTCACAACACCAAGAGTAAAATCTAACATCACAGAGGGAGACTATATATTGACTATGGTTATTTTATATGAAGTACAATGAAGATGATTGAAAATGCAATTTAAGGTCAGCGCATCACCGAACCAAGAAATTTGTTATAAGGTAAAATAAAAACTAATGTTCTTTTTAATGGGCCTCCTTTATAATTGTATTGAATTTAATATGAACGAAAAATTAATAAAATTATAGAAACTTTTGGGTGAGCTTGAGTTTGTATGTAGCGTTTGATATGGAAGAAAAAAAAACTTCTAACGTTGGTTGTGTGTGTGTGTGTGTGTGTGTGTGTGTGTGTGTGTGTGTGTGTGACATCAGTTGATAATACAATACAAGACAATATTGTAAACTATTATCAGAACAAGACATTACAGTTAAGTTGAGCCAATGTTTTCATGCTTCGTGACTCCAACACATAATGAATGTCACTTGTGAGCTCGTGTTTGTGAGTGTAAAATTGCTCTGAGGTGCATTGCATTGTTACAAACAGGAAGACAGAAAAAATAAGCTTATAATTGCAAGAAGTTAAAAAACAAGCTAAGCATAATCTTCATACAAAATTCAAAGTAATTGGAAAGGTCATTACTTTTTTTCATACTTAGCAAGCCTCATTAAAACTCACAAATTACAGCATTATAATATCATAACAAGTCTGTTGTAATAACTAAGTCAGTGATAATCTCAACTGGATGAAATGCACTGCAAACACTGATTACATTACACATACTTTCACAAATAATCAGAACATAAAACTGCAACGGGAAGGAAAAACAGGCTATCACTTCTGACTGTAAACAAAACAATAACAAAACCAGTCTTGACGAAATAAAACTAGCCAGCCACAAAATTTCACACCACTGTTAAATGATTTAAAAGAAATCAATCCAATCACCTGGAGATTCAAACTATAGAAAATATTAACTTTGTGTATCACAGTCTACTTCACAGATGTTCTCAGGCAATGCTGTGACACCAACACAGGTCTAGCATCAACTCCATCCCTTCACTTTCCCTACCACCGCCTAATGAACATGAAAACATTAGACACACATACTATACCCTACCAAGGCTGCCAGTGTGGTCTTGCAGCTGTGCACAAAGATATACCTACATGGATAAACTTTCCTAAAAATTCCACAACCTCCAACCTACACACTAAAGGAGGGAAACAAGCCACCTAAAAACTTGATATTTTACTCTGGACAACTCTGACTTTCATAATAATAATTTAAAAAAAAAAAACGTATCTTTTCAGCCATTAGCAAGTCCCTTTTTATATAGGTAAATAAAAGTAGGATATTATTTGTTTTATCCTTAAATTAGTTAATTACTGAAACTGTATGTAACGAAAAAAAAAAAAAGCAAAAGCAAGAGAAAGAAAAAGTATTCCAAATAACTATAACTATAATGAAAAAAACAAGACACAAAGGAATAATGAAGAAATATCAGAAAGTGATTTTTAAGTCTGGCCTCATCACAGGAGAAAGCTGAACTAATTATAATGTGACAGGAAAATCAATGTATTGTCATAAATCTTAATGAAAGAAGAAGGCAGGATGTTGTAGTTTGGTGGTAGTGGTGGTGGTGGTAGTAGTAGTAGTAGTAGTAGTAGTAGTAGTAGTAGTAGTAGTAGTAGTAGTAGTAGTAGTAGTAGTAGTATGGTATCAGACTGTCTGGAACAATAGTAATCATCTCAGCAGGCTAATAATGACGAGAGAGACTACGTAACAGTAAGACAGTTACGTGAATATGTTACACTATGCAGAGGGAACATATAGCGTTGTAGAGAAAGAGATTTACTTATTCAAGGTGTAACTGAGACACTGAAGCTAATGGGAGAAGTTGTAATGTTGTGAGGGCAAGACAGAGCTATAAATGACAGCAGAGGTTTGGGTAAAGCTTCATAAGGTGAAGGGTTGTGCTCAGACTGTTAATGAATGTGGAAGTTGTGAAGGAAAAGTGTGTGGCGGAAGGAGTGGTCGGTGGAGGGTGCTGGAAGTGGTGTAAGGAAAGGGAAGGGAAGGTAGAATGTTGTGGAAGGCCCGACGGTCTGCCAGGACTGCTGTGAGCTGGGAGGGAAGGCTGGAAAATTGTCAGGAGGGTAATAGCAGGCTGGAGAGACAGGTGAAAGATTAGGAAAGTCCAGCACTTGACAATCGATCGGCTCTCGTGGCGACGGCAGTGTTGGAGAAGGAGGTGGTGGTAGTGGAAAATCGGGTGGAATAGTGTGGTGGTGGTGGTAGTAGTGAACTGTATGGAGATGAATATTTGGTAAAGTGAAAGGTTGAAAATACTCGTAAAAACTAAAGTCCCATCCACACTCATTACCTAGATCCTTATTTAGGTATAAGCTGACACTGTAACCCCTTTTCTCGCCTACCAGAAACCCAGCTATTGTTTCATTAATCCTTCCCTTCACCTCCACACATCCCTGCCTTCATCCTTCATGTTAATCAGCTCAAAATATAATTAAACTCTAGAATGATTGCTTCCTATTTCTTCAGCATGAACACAATGCCGATGGTAAGACAGAATAACATTCATCGTCAA
>JAXIVD010000416.1:57500-60415 GCA_036785275.1 Cancer borealis
CCTCCCTTTCTGCTTGACTACTCATTCATTCATAAATTAATTCTCTTACTCACGCACTCACTCACTTCACTCACCCAATCCAGTTTCCCCTCCCTCTCTCACCCATTCATTATTTCATTCATTAGTTTGCTCTCATTCCCTCTCTCCCTCCCTCTCTCCCTCTCTCTCTCCCTCTTCTCTCTCTGCCTCCCTTCCTCCCTGCCTCCCTGAAACCTGCCATCCCTGCTCCTGCGTCAGTACGTTGCCCCACCCCATTCAAGGCTCCACGCACACCCTCCATTCAGGATTATTTACACAGGTCTTTCACGGCTCAAGGTAACAACACACACACCACACACACACAACACACACACACACACACACACACACACACACACACACACACACAACACACACACACCAGAACAGGTGACGTCACAAAGCAAGATAGCGAACATCAGTCATACCAACACCATCTCAAATAAAATTTAATATATATAAAAATTAAAGATAAATTGTTGAATAACTTTATCATGCCAGATTGAAAAGAGAAAAAAAGAAAAAAAAAGAGGTGAGACTTAAGAGTATGATGTCAGTTTATGAACCACAAGGAAAAGGAACATGTTATACCTTAGACTATAATAGGACTTAATTATATTATATTTTATTACACCAAAGACTCTCAATTGAACAAAGGAAGAGTGAGATGCAATATTAAGTCATAATAATAATAATAATAATAATAATAATAATAATAATAATAATAATAATGACAATAGTTTCAAGTGACTATTGCTTTTCACTCTTCCTTTCTAGATTGTTTAGAATGTTAGAAAAGTGAATTAATAAGGAAAACAAAGCATTACGTTCAGTCTACTAACGTTCGTCCTTTTCAACACAAGACAATGTCAAGTTAGGGCTGAACGCAAATGCAAAGAACCACAAATATAAAAAAAAGAATTAACAAGAGAGAGAGAGAGAAAGGACTAACCAATTAATTAAAGGAAAACATGATAGTTACCACCGTCTAAATGAAGAAAGAGAGGCAGTGTTTTTTAAAAGTTAGTATCATATTTTACATCAAAATATTATTTAATACCTATAATTCAAGGTTGTATTAGGCTAGATAAGGTGACGTAAAGGTGGTGTTAATAAGCACTAAGTAAATTTAGTTGAGAAATCAGATAAGTACGATCCCAAATACACATTTAAGGAGGTAATTAAAAAGGAGTTTAAATGGGGAGTGGTGAGGAAACCGTTAATGGAAGGTGATTTAATTAAGAATGAAGTAAAGAAATATATGAAACATCGAAGAGAGTCAGAGAGAGATGAGATGAAGAGAGAGAGAGAGAGAAGAGAGAGAGATGAGAAGAGAGAGAGAGAGAGAGAGAGAGAGAGAGAGAGAGAGAGAGAGAGCGAGAGAGAGAGAGAGAGAGAGAGATGAGAGAGAGAGATGAGAGAAGAGAGAGAGAGAGAAAGAGAGAGAGAGAGATAGAGAGGAGAGAGAGAGAGAGAAGAGAGAGAGATGAAGGAAGAGAGAGAGGACGAGAGAGAGAACGAGAGAGAAGAGATGAAGGAGAGAGAGAAGATAGAACGAGACAGAGAGACGAGTGAGAAGGAAGAGAGACGAGAAGATGAAGATGAGAGCGCAGGAGAAAAGAGAATGAGAAGAAGAGCGCGAGAGAACAGAGCAAGACAGAGGAAGAGTCGAGAGAGCGAGATGAGGAGATAGAGAGAGAGAAGAGCCGAGAGAGTAGAGAGACGAAGAGAGAGAAGAGGAGAGAAGAGGGAGAGAGAGAGAGAGAGGATGAGGAGAGAAAGAGACCGACCTCCCGTAGAACTTTAATCTCGTTCTCAGGGGAGTCTTCCTTCCCTTTGAGCGCCTTCTGTCGATAATCTTGAATGGCCACCACCGAGGACGGATCATCCTTCACCTCCGCGAGACGCACCTGAGAAACACGCGCCTCTGCCAACGGGAAAAAATAAGGAAAATATTACACATGGGAAACAACCTCAATAAGACACAACATATATATTACTACTTATATGAGGAAACTAATAACAGGGGAATAAGGTCAATAATAATAATAATATAATAATAATAATGTTAATACACCTATAAATTAAAAAAAATATATATACGGTCAATTGATGAATAGGACATAACCAGAAAAAAGGGAAAAAAATATTGTTATATGAGAATTGCAGCTCAAAGAAAAAAAAATTATAAAAAAAAATGTAAATAAATAATATGAAACGAAGATTATCATTTGGCGAGGACATAAATGGAAAAAAGAGAGAAATGAATCCTACATACCAAATAAAATGTCTCATTTAGGGTTAAAAAAAAAAAAGAAAATATTATAAAAAAAAAAAGAATATTCTTTTAATTTTACACGAATCAGAAAATAAATTATAGACATCCAACTATAAACTGAGGAAACTTTCTACATAAGAGGAAACATTATAGCCAGTATGGAAGAAAAAATTGACCGTACGAGGAAAGTTTTTTCTTTCTACAATGTAAATGACACAGGAAAACGGCTCTAAAAAAATATGTATATAAGAAAGACAATGAAACTTAATCGTCACCACCTTGAAAAAAATATACTTATATAATAGAAGATTTTCAAAAGAGAATCTGCAACGCGTACGTCAGGAGAAATAACTGAAAATGGATTGATAGAAAAAAAAAAAGAGGGAAAACAGATAATGTAAACAAATTAATTTACACGGACATATAGACTCAGAAACACACACACACACCACACACACACACACACACCCACACACACACACACACACACACTACACACACACACACACACACACCCCGCACCCACACGACCCCGCACACACGCGCCAGCACACCACGCGCACGCACTCACCGCACAACGCACCCACGCACCACGCACATCACACGCACAGCACGCACG
>JAXIVD010000416.1:60615-63115 GCA_036785275.1 Cancer borealis
CTGGGAATAGCACTGATATTGGTGCTCTTACTGCTTCACTTATGCCACTGTAGCAGAATCATAAGCAGCAGGGGTAGTAGCAGCAGCAGGAGCAGAAGCAATATTCCGATAAATGTACGATATTCAATGTGCTTTGCCGAGTTCGATCCAGTAAGGCAACACTGATATCCTACTTGTTATTCTTCGTCTGATTTATGAGAACATATGCCAATGACAGACACGACTTGCCGCGTCCCGTCTGTAGGATATGTCTGTCTGGCTTTCCATCATGGTGCTGCAGCGACGCTCTTATTTATAACCCAGATGTATGAAGGCAAAGGGTGTGAGTGTAGGGCTGGTGTGTTAGAGGGCGTGGTGATGCGTGTGTGTTGTTTGGTGATGTTGCTTGGTGATGATGGTGTTGATGATGATTACGACCAAAAACTCCCCTGCACCATGAACACGAATAGAATACAGAATACATTTTTTTTTCTTTGCGTCACGTAGCTGCAGTGTGCACCGGCGGAGCAGCACTGCCTCGGATGCACGTTGGGCTCTACCTCCACTAACAAGAGCAGGAACAAAGCGGCCTTCCTCTCAAATCTAGGTATATGGCCAAATTTCCTGTACATACTTGCATGCTTTACTCAAACGAAATTCAGGCGACTATTCAGTGTGAGGGAAGCAGTGATTGGAATTATTACTGAAACACAGGGAGGGAGGAATCTACCAATTCATGTGACGCTCAAATCAATGCGTATACATCGTGAAAACAAATTCATACTTAAAATTTAGCAGAAAATATTCCAGACTACTCGATGCGCAAAGAAAATTAGTGTTCGTCAAGCAATGATATCCCGTGATAGTAGTTGCCTCGTTGTGTGTGTTTTTTTTTTTTTATAGATAACTTGTTGCTGTTCGGTTTCCTTATGTACATTCATTCAGTTTAGTTGTAATGTTATCCATGTTCTTTGCTGGGACCAACTCAGTCTGGACAACATTCACGAAATAAAAAATGAACAGAAATGATATTTTGCAAATCTAGTATTTCTAATTGTATGTTCATGATTTCTTATTCTTGAGTCGTTCTTGAGTGGAAAATCTATTTTCATTATCAAATCTCCTCTTCTTAATGTGTTTTCATAGAGCAGCTCTTCTAATCACCACTCTTTTAAATTCACCATCTTATAAGCTTCTTTATTTACATAATTCATCTTTATTAATCATTATGTTTAACGAGATCAAACCACAGCACAATGTTGCATCAAACCACTATGATTTCTTTTTAGCACAACGTCATCCAGATAGTGAAAAGCCATTTTATTGTTTATGAACCGTTAATACGCCTCTTCAATTATCACATTAATTAATAACAAACAGCCGTACGTGGGACTTGAATGCTGAACACGATAACTATTGTTCCCGTCCTCTGCCCACTCGGTGTGTGTGTGTGTGTGTGTGTGTGTGTGTGTGTGTGTGTGTGTGTGTGTGTGTGTGTGTGTGTGTGTGTGTGTGTGTGTGTGTGTGTGTGTGTGTGTGTGTGTGTGTGTGTGTGTGTGTGTGTGTGTGTGTGTGTGTGTGTGTGTGTGTGTGTGTGTGTGTGTGTGTGTGTGTGTGTGTGTGTGTGTGTGTGTGTGTGTGTGTGTGTGTGTGTGTGTGTGTGTGTGTGTGTGTGTGTGTGTGTGTGTGTGTGTGTGTGTGTGTGTGTGTGTGTGTGTGTGTGTGTGTGTGTGTGTGTGTGTGTGTGTGTGTGTGTGTGTGTGTGTGTGTGTGTGTGTGTGTGGTGTGTGTGTGTGTGTGTGTGTGTGTGTGTGTGTGTGTGTGTGTGTGTGTGTGTGTGTGTGTGTGTGTGTGTGTGTGTGTGTGTGTGTGTGTGTGTGTGTGTGTGTGGTGTGTGTGTGTGTGTGTGTGTGTGTGTGTGTGTGTGTGTGTGTGTGTGTGTGTGTGTGTGTGTGTGTGTGTGTGTGTGTGTGTGTGTGTGTGTGTGTGTGTGTGTGTGTGTGTGTGTGTGTGTGTGTGTGTGTGTGTGTGTGTGTGTGTGTGTGTGTGTGTGTGTGTGTGTGTGTGTGTGTGTGTGTGTGTGTGTGTGTGTGTGTGTGTGTGTGTGTGTGTGTGTGTGTGTGTGTTGTGTGTGTGTGTGTGTGTGTGTGTGTGTGTGTGTGTGTGTGTGTGTGTGTGTGTGTGTGTGTGTGTGTGTGTGTGTGTGTGTGTGTGTGTGTGTGTGTGTGTGTTGTGTGTGTGTGTGTGTGTGTGTGTGTGTGTGTGTGTGTGTGTGGTGTGTGTGTGTGTGTGTGTGTGTGTGTGTGTGTGTGTGTGTGTGTGTGTGTGTGTGTGTGTGTGTGTGTGTGTGTGTGTGTGTGTGTGTGTGTGTGTGTGTGTGTGTGTGTGTGTTGTGTGTGTGTGTGTGTGTGTGTGTGTGTGTGGTGTGTGTGTGTGTGTGTGTGTGTGTGTGTGTGTGTGTGTGTGTGTGTGTGTGTGTGTGTGTGTGTGTGTGTGTGTGTGTGTGTGTGTGTGTGTGTGT
>JAXIVD010000416.1:65615-75615 GCA_036785275.1 Cancer borealis
TCTTCCCTCCGTGGGTGTTGCATTACGGAGGAAAGGAGTCGAGATCAGCCTTGGCATTACCTCGTCTTTCTTCAGAGTTTCCTTCACACATTAACAATACACAAAAGGCTGATAGAAAGAACTGCAAGATGTGGTTAGCTATTATAAAGAATTCAAGGCTTTAGGGAGTTAAAAAGAGCAAAACTGGTAGGCAAACTGTAGGAGGATGAGAAATGCAACTGTAAGTGTAAAGGGGACTATGGAACGAGCTGTGGGTGTTAGTGGCTGTTAAAAGGGACTGTAGGGTAAAGAGTGAATGTATAGGGAAGGTAAGGGTTTTAGATGACTAATAAAAAAATGGCGTTTGTGGGTAGGAGAGTGATGTAATGCGTGCTGTGTGGGAGTGTGGAAAGTTGATAGAGTAGTGAGGATGTGAAGTTATGAATGAGACAGAAAGAGGAGAAAGTGGGCCGTTTTCTGAGTTAGGGGGAGGATAACGGGCAGATGAGGGAAGGTTATGGCACAGTGAGCAGTTAGAGGAGAGGGGAGCAAATATATATATGTACTGGGCCACCCACCCACGCGCACACACACACACGCACACACACACACACACACACACACACACACACACACACACACACACACACACACACACACTCATTGCCCTTCGCTCTGTTAGTGTATGTGTGTGTGTGTGTCTGTGTGTGTGTGTGTGTGTGTGTGTGTGTGTGTGTGTGTGTGTGTGTGTGTGTGTGTATGTGTGTGTGTGTGTGTGTGTGGGTTTTCTTTGTATGTCTGTATTAATTGGGTTTATTGGTTTGGCCAGCTGTCTCTATATCTCTGCTGTTTGTCTCTGTCTGTAACATAGTCTTTCTTGTCTGCCTTCTATCTTTTTGTGTGTGTCTGTTTTTTGTTTTGTCTTTCTGTCTATTTTATATCTTCTTTCTTCCCTCACTGTATGGATAATTTTCTTTTCTCTCTCTCTCTCTCTCTCTCTCTCTCTCTCTCTCTCTCTCTCTCTCCTCTCTCTCTCTCTCTCTCTCTCTCTCTCTCTCTCTCTCTCTCTCTCTCTCTCTCCTCCTCGTGATCATTATCTTAATTTACACTCATCCGTGACCAAGGGCATTCTTCGTCTTGCTCGTTATGTTGAGGAGCTGCTTGAAAGTTATGGTTTGAGACCCTTTCTTTGTGCTTAATTATGTACGTTTTTGTTACGTGAAAAGCAGGTTGGAGAGAAGAGGAAGGAAAAGGCAAGAGGCTGAAAGAGAGATGAAAGGAAAATAGGGGTTGGATAGGGGCAGCGAGAGAGGTTAAGGAGGAAAGAAAGTGAGAAGTGAGAGGAAGGTGACGGCGTGTTGTAAAGGTACTTGTAGAGGTAAAGGGAAGGATGGATAAACAGTCTTGCATCATGTTTTGAGGATGTACCAAGCTTCACATTAACAAGGTGATGCATAGGGCAGAGTGGGCTCATTACAAAGACCATGTGCTGCTGTACCTTGACATTTGATAGAGTTACACTGGGTTATAAAATGAACAAATACAGGGCCAGGAGGTTTAATGCACATTTTTATTATCAGTCGGAAATATATGTCGGGGGGAACGCGACGCTTCCCCCACTCAACACATCATTCCAGGGTCTCATCAGGCACACCTCCACACACGCAACTTTCCTATTACAACTCTGAGCAGGATCCTTGAACTGCTGCCTCTCATGTGCTTGCCAGTAATCCGCTTGCTCTCCTCTTACAGTATTGTCTCTTAACGAAACAATTAAGTGAGCGGAATCAATTTGTTGGAAGCTTGTCGTATGCTGCATCAAGTATTCACTCACTCCACAAGTCAAGGCCGTGTTGACAAGTTACTGGTTGTCGTCGTTTTCTCAGCCGCATATTTCCTACACATGTTTTCGTCAATCTTTCACAGACCTTGAGTTACGCTCGTAGATTGGGCGCTGATTTGGTACAATAACTTATTTGCTTTTCCAGTAAGGTTGTTCTTGCGAAGATGTCAGTTATACAGTGTAGTAATAAGCAGAAGCGTTACGAAGATCTGATTTATTGTCTTTCTGTTATTTCTACCGAGCGATGCGTCCAAGGTGGATAGAACTTCCATAACTTCGGTATGTTCCCAACATTAATAAACCTTAAGGCTCCGTGGCCTCGACTCAACCTACATCAAGAACCGTCAACAAGAGTTCAGTGAGTCCTCCAAGATTAAATTTTTGTGCAATTCATGGTCTTGTGAATGTGAAGTGGTTTATAGACGCCCCTCACAGAATCATTCCATTCGCTTTGTGGATGGAAAGAGCGAGGACACACTCCTGTCCTCCCCCACCTCTCTCTCTCTCTCTCTCTCTCTCTCTCTCTCTCTCTCTCTCTCTCTCTCTCTCTCTCTCTCTCTCTCTCTCTCTCTCTCTCTCTCTCCCTCTTTCTCTTGCATATACAGGAAACAGCCTAATAGATCACTTCAGTATCATATTACATCATCGTTTCTGGTTTGGAAACCAAACTTCAACTTAATCATAATCTTTGCGGGAATTGTATGCACTCTCGCGAGGATCCATTCCCTGTTGTACACCAATTTACGAGATTAGAACCAGGTCACTTGCATAAGGATATCATCGTTCCCTTATATACACGAGGGGAGTGCATGTAGCAGTGATTCAAGCCAAAGTCTGTGTTTTTTTCTTCTTCAACAATTCTTATTAGACTGCATGAATAAAGGAATAGATTAAGCATATATATATAAAAAAAAAATGAAGACACAAAATAAAAATGCAGCAGCACTCGGCAAGCTTTTTGTCTTCTTTACTTTGGTGTGTTAAACAGATCTCCATTCGTGTCAAGAACGCTTTGTAGTGATAGAAATAGAATAACTCTCCAGGTTGAAATTCATAGCCTTTCATAATACCCTTTCTTTTCTCTTTTGTCGAGTGGTGTGAGCAGCAGTTTCTTTTATATTCTCTTTGTGTCTATTCATCCCCTGGGCTGGTTCAGTGGGCGGAAGGGAAAAAAAGATATTAATTTAGCGTCGTTGGGGCCAGAGAGAGAAGAAAAGACACCGAGGTCTTTCAGTTTTGTCTTGGATGCTCAAAGAAACAATTTGCCAATGAAACCTCGTGGACCACAGATCCTGCCGCCGAGACACAGAGGAAGCCTGGCAGGTCCGCGTCCTACCCTTGTCCTGGAAGTAGTGGTGGTGGTGGTGGTGGTGGTGAGGAGGAGGTAAAGCGAACAAATTAATGATAACTGATTAGGAGAGTGAAGAGAGATAACTGAATCAAGAAGAACATTATGGGGAGCGACAATGACAACAAAATACGAGTAAAAGACGTAATAATAAGGAAAGGAAAATAGGAAAGAAGGACATTAAGGTC
Source organism: Cancer borealis (assembly GCA_036785275.1). Classification (NCBI taxonomy): domain Eukaryota; kingdom Metazoa; phylum Arthropoda; class Malacostraca; order Decapoda; family Cancridae; genus Cancer; species Cancer borealis. The sequence continues at coordinate 68,974 of JAXIVD010000416.1, forward strand.
GGAGACAGATCATGAATACATTATAACTTGACCTTTATTCATTTATCTCACCTCACCACCCTTTGCCACACTGTGTTCACCCTACCCCACCCACCCACCCACCAACCCAACCCAATCCGACCCACCCACCCACCCACACTTACCCACCCACCCTCCCACCCACCCACCCTTACCCTCACGCCGCAAACACCGTCGCTCTGTTAGTCAAATAATGGCACAAATAGCTTTTCACGTTCTGTTCTAATCAAATCTCATCTACATTCATGTCCCGCTCGGCTCAAAATGACGCGGACAGCACAACCCCACACTAATTTAGCTCCACATCGTTCTTTCATTCTTATTTTTCTAGTGTCTGCATACGTGAGCTTCGGTGACGAGGAGGAATAGAGGGAAAAGAGAGAGAAAATGGAGGAGGATGAGAAGCTGGATGATAAATGGAAGGTGCAGTAGGGAGGCGACAAGCTGTGATGAGGAGAAGAAAGGGTCGAACAGAGAAACAGAGAGGGGAGAGAATAGGAGAAGGGAAGTGAGGAGGAATAATTTCGTGCATGTGTGTGTGTGTGTGTGTGTGTGTGTGTGTGTGTGTGTGTGTGTGTGTGTGTGTGTGTGTGTGTGTGTGTGTGTTTCATAAAGTTCAGTGGTCAGCATCCATTATTAACATTCTTATCACGAAAAAAGATAAAGAAAATAACCTGATTGAACTTAACAATACACACACACACACACACACATATACACACACACACACACACACACACACACACACACACACACACACACACACACACACACACACACACACACACACACACAATAAAATCGACAACAAAGCTACGCCATTGTTCGTATCTTGTTTATCTCGGGTTAGAATGGCAGTCCCCTTGTAAATACATGAAATAAGTACCATTTTTTTCCTTTCCTATCGTTTATTTCGTTGCCTTTCATGATATCTCCCCTCTGCCCTGCTCTAAATGTGTCTGTCTGTCCCTGTCTGTGTATCTCTCTCTCTCTCTCTCTCTCTCTCTCTCTCTCTCTCTCTCTCTCTCTCTCTCTCTCTCTCTCTCTCTCTCTCTCTCTCTCTCTCTCTCTCTGGCCTAAAGCTTGAAAAAATGTTCCACTAACTCGCCGAGGCTAATAAAGTTTCCAATCCAGCATCCCACACAAAGGTTCACGGATCTGACGTGTGCACAAATTCATTTTAAAACATAATTAAAGTAGTGTGTAGGATACGACCTTCCTCCCTCTCTCCCTCCACCTCCATGTAACACACACACACACACACACACACACACACACACACACACACACACACACACACACACACAAGGCCAATCTCACCGTGTCAATTTTGAGTGTGCACGTTGAGAGTTTGTTCATAACTGTTACCAAGAAAAAGATACTTCTCTAGGGCTCTTGTAATTTTTTTTTCTTGTAAGTTAAGGTTAATTTCCTCTTAATCGAGCTGTAGGATGGATGGATTTACCAGAAACTCCTTATTGAAAGCCAAGAACAGCAGAGTATTCGTAATAACTTCTCTTACGTTTTAGGATGTATACATTTTCATAGTCAGACGCAGATATGTATGTTCTGTGGATGAGGTATGAAGGAGTGAAGGTATGTGTGTGTGTGTGTGTGCGTGTGTGTATGTATGAGAGTGCACACAACCCTGATTCACTACACAATACACAATTATACACCGTCACTGAGCGTCACAAGGTATGCTGGTCTGAAAGGTACCTACATTTTTATTTCCTACATTTTTATTTCCGTGTTAGACCCTCGTGTATATGTATTTGAATTTGTTTTTAGTTAATACCAAAACGAGTAAATCGCATGAAACTAAATTACCTCGAGTCCAAAGGGGAAGGGGAGAGGGTGGTAAGGGGGAAACATATTTGAATTCTCTTCTCATAACAGGCGAGTGAGTTTTAGAAATTCTGTCGTCTGTTTGTCTATCTGTCTGTCTGTCCGTGTTTATACTACTCGTCTGTATCTGTCTGTCTGTGTGTCTGTCTGTTGTGAAAATGTCATCTTCGTCCTGATTCCATGTTTCAGTGTGTCAATCTTCTTTTATATCTTGTTTCATTTCTGTCCTTGTCTTCCTCATTTTCCACCACTCATTCCCTCTCTGTTTTACCTCCCTCTATCTCTCTTTCATTCTGCCTCACTCATTCTCTCTCTCTCTCTCTCTCTCTCTCTCTCTCTCTCTCTCTCTCTCTCTCTCTCTCTCTCTCTCTCTCTCTCTCTCTCTCTCATACGCACACAGCAAGAGTATACACATTTTCTCTCCTTCGTCAGGTAATCAGTAAGGTGTGGCCTCTTCCCTCGTCTCCTTTACTCCTCCCTTCAATGCCTCAATGGAGACGCTATTCAGGTACACCATAGGACGCCTTCTTTACCTGTGCTGTAATTAACCATGTTGCATCAATATCCAGGTAACTCTTTCATCTTCTCTCGTGTTTTGGGTATTTTTATTATTTTTTCATTTTTATTTTTGTTTTATTTATGGCTTTCTATTTTTTTATGGGTGTTGGATGGTGGGAGGCATGGATGGAGGGATGAATAGATGGATGAATGGATAAATAATAATAATAATAATAATAATAATAATAATAATAATAATAATAATACTTCTTTATTCCTCCTCTTTCTCCTACGCCTCCTATTCCTCCTCCTTCTGGTGTTATTTAGTAGTTCGAGATGATATTTAGATGGTCCTTCTGTCTCCTGTTAAGCCTTTTGAAGCTACGAAACGCCATGCATCTCCCGGTTCTCCATCATATTCCTGCCTCCACCCTCTCTCTCTCTCTCTCTCTCTCTCTCTCTCTCTCTCTCTCTCTCTCTCTCTCTCTCTCTCTCTCTCTCTCTCTCTCTCTCTCTCTCTCTCTCTCTCTCTCTTCATAATGTGTAACAGCGTCAAATTTATGTCTATCTCCTTAATGTCTTGCTTTATTATTGCTTTTCCCTCCTCCTCCTTCCTCTCCTCTCCCCTCCCTTCTCTCCTCCCCCTTCTTCTCTCCCCCCTTCCCCTCCTCCACACCCTCCCTGGAGCCCATTAAGGGAGTTGAGTGCCAGCGTTGATAACTTTAGCACATGAGAGGGAATTGTGCGACCTTCTTCCCTCTCTTCCCTCTTTCCCTCTCCTCAGTCCCTACTACTACTACTACTACTACTACTACTACTACTACTACTACTACTACTACTACTACTACTACTTCTATTACTTCCCTTTAGCTATTCCTCCTTCGCCGTCCTTGTCTCTCTTTCTCTCTCTCTCCTCTCTCTTCTCTCTCTCTCTCTCTCTCTCTCTCTCTCTCTCTCTCTCTCTCTCTCTCTCTCTCTCTCTCTCTCTCTCTCTCTCTCTCTCTCTCTCTCTCTCTCTCTCTCTTCCTTCCTACATACCACCAACTCCGGCGTTTTCTCTCGTATTCTGTAGGTAGGTTGTTAATTAAAGGGAGTGATAGAGGAGTAAGGGTGATGACAAGGAGGAAGTATAGAAGGAGGCGAAGGTATAGGAGGAGGTATAGGAGGAGGAGGAGAAGTAGGAGGAGGAGGAGGAGGAGGAGGAGGAGGAGGAGGAGGAGGAGGAGGAGGGGCGGAGGAGGAGGTGGGGTGGTGGTGGTGGTGAGGTGGTGGTGGTGGGTGGAAGGTAGCGACCTATCTTTATCTTGAAACATGAAACTGCGTCGATGTAAGTTACTGTAATGGATAGGGTGATGACAGACAGGAGATGGGGTGGTGAGGGGTGAGGGGGGGAGGAGGGTTGGTGGGGGAAGGGGGTTGGTGGGGGAAGGTGGGGGAAGGTGGGGGGAAAGGTGGGGGTTGATGTTGCTCATAAGTATAGAAGTTGATGTTTTTTATATGTCTATTTTTTCTGTGTTGTTGGAAGAAAGACTGTGAGGAGCTTGGTCGGAGCGGCTCAGGTGTCTTAGTGGTGGCGGGGGGGAAAGGGGGGAGAGAGAGAGAGAGAGAGAGAGAGAGAGAGAGAGAGAGAGAGAGAGAGAGAGAGAGAGAGAGAGAGAGAGAGAGAGAGAGAGAGAGAGAGAGAGAGAGAGAATCCTAAATTTAAACGAGGTAAGAGTAAATTTGTAGAACCACAGCTCATTTACCATTTAAAACCATGTATCTCCGCATTAATTACCTGGTTTTCCTCCTCATCCTAATGCAGAGTTAACTAAGTATTGATGGTAAAGGAAGGCAGGACAGACAGAGAACTAGACGGAGAAATGAGATAGGGAAGTTTTGCTGGAGTAACCAGGAATAGACAGGCAGCTGAGATTGAAGGAGTTGCAGTAATCTCAAAAAAGCTGCTGCTGATGATGATGATGTCTTGTGAATCAGTGTTACATACCCATAGTGCATGACGGTTAAAAGGACAGTCTCTCTTTACTGGTATCAAAGCCTTTATTCTCTCCCTTCCAGTAACACACAGTAGCGCGCCTTTGCATGTAATCCTTTAATTTTCTTCCTTTCCTGCAATCGATTCGTGCTCTTTCGCCCTTGAAACAGGTCATTCCATCTCCATTGATACAGGCGACACGAGCTGCTCCCCTCCCTTACAAGTGATTCAGAAAATGTATCAGAAGACGAATTACCTCATTTGAACGCCGAAACGAGTGTGTATCTCATGCTAACAGGCACTTGAGGGGTGGGCACCGCGTGGGAGACGAAGTGAATTGCTTGTGGAGTCGGGTGATTTTTTAAGAGATTGAGGCGGAGCTGAGAACCTTAGTGACGAATGAGATTTTTAGGGTAAACCTTTTCCCTCAATGATGCTTCCTTCTTTGAATTTATCAGGACTTAACCTCTCTCTTTTTTTTTTCTTCTCTCTCTCTCTCTCTCTCTCTCTCTCTCTCTCTCTCTCTCTCTCTCTCTCTCTCTCTCTCTCTCTCTCTCTCTCTCTCTCTCTCTCTCTCTCTCTCTCTCTCTCTCTTTCTTTCTCTCAAGTAAGTCTCCCCTTCTTTCTCCCTTCAATGTATTCGGGTGTTTTGTGTATATATCATATGTATCGTCCTTATGTTGTCGGGCGACCCTCGGGACTACGCTGGTCTTGGAGGAGAGTCGCACGGAGAGGATCAGACCTTCTCGGAGCCTCCACCGCCGCCGGCACGCAGGAGACGCCCTTCATCAATATGTAAAGCGGGTCTCCAAAGCCCAATGGACTTGTTGAACAAATATTTGAGAGTTGTGATGAGGATTTTAAGGCATGTGAAGGATTTCCGGCGAAGTGAGTGAGTGAGTGAGTGAGTGTGTGTGTGTGTGTGTGTGTGTGTGTGTGTGTGTGTGTGTGTGTGTGTGTGTGTGTGTGTGTGTGTGGGTGGGTGTGTGGGTGGGTGTGTGGGTGTGTGTGTGGGTGTTATGGTGGGAGGAGAGCCTCAAGAAGAAAGGAAAGGCAGGTGAGAGAGAAAAGAAGAAGTTAGGTAAATAAGAGAAAAGAAGGAAGAGGGAAAATGAAAATAAAAGACATAAGGGAAGGGGACAGGAAAAGCGACAGAAACATTACGACATTACAACATTACCATCACCACTATCACCACTACTACTGTTCTTTTTGTTTTTATAATTTTTGGTTTTCTGATACTTGTTTTTATTTTTCTTATTCATATTTTTCTTGTTCTTTTTGTTATTGTACTTCATCTTTTTATTCTTCCAAGTTTCTTTTATGACACTTTAAGCAATAATTTCCATAGCATTAGTGTGACCTTTTCTTCCTTCCTCCTTTCCTCCCTCACTCCCGTCCCGTTCATTAGTGACCCCGTTGTTATGGTAATCCCTCAACAGCCTCTCCTTCCCTTCCATCCCTTCCATCCCTTCCTTCCTTCCCTTCCATCCCTTCCTTTCCTTCCATCCACCCATCCGCCCGCCCACTCGCCCGCTCGCTCACCTGCCCGCCCGCCCACCCGCCTGTACCATCCACCTCACCACAGAACTTCATCAATTCACCATCAATTTTTGGCGTCGGAAATTGAAACGCTGATCTGACTTGATTACGAAAACGACTATATTTTCACTGTTGAATATTATCTTTCTTTTCCTCTCTTTCTCTCTTTTTTATATTTTTATTTATGTGTGTTGTGTGGGTATGTGTATATATGTCTGTCTGTCAGCTAGGTTGAATTTCTGTTTTTTTTTTCTCTCTCTCTCTCTCTCTCTCTCTCTCTCTCTCTCTCTCTCTCTCTCTCTCTCTCTCTCTCTCTCTCTCTCTCTCTCTCTCTCTCTCTCTCTCTAATCCCCTCAGAAGGATGGCTCAATAAATAAGGAGACAGAAAATAAATGAAAAATCCGGCATTAATCCTGGATTCCCGCGCAGTAAAGAAGCCTCGGGTGGGTGCGTCAGGCGGGGTGTGGCGGCACGATTTTGGCTCCGATTCAAACCCACCCATCCAGCCGTCACGTTACGAGGTCCACTGAGCACCAGGTGTACCCATGGGCAGCTATATAGTGGTGACGCCAGTGTGCGGTCCTAGTGCAGTAGCTTAAGGAAAATGATTACTTGATTTTGAAAGGTAATTGTTAAACTATATATTCCATGTGTCTTTGTAGGAAATGCATGGAAATAAAAGCTTAGTGGAGATTCTATGATTGTTTTTTTAAGATTAATGATTATTTCGGATATTTTTTTCTTAGTTACACCTACAAGCT
>JAXIVD010000416.1:85615-88115 GCA_036785275.1 Cancer borealis
CATTTACTTTATTTTTATTAATTGAAAAGAAGAAAGTCTCTTGTCAGAAAAGGAAATAGTCTCAAACTTTTATGCTGTATGCTTTGTGTGTTTATTTGTGTCGCTTTCTTTAACACAAAAAGATATAGTGGAAGGGTGTTCGACTACTCCAGTGTTGAGATTGGAGGAAAATGGAAGTAAAGAGAAAAGCAGAGTGTTTCTGAGGCTACGAGTAAAAAAGATAAAAAGGTGAAGGTACTGACTAGTTGACCTTTGCATTGGTAAATTGAACAGAATAAGGATGAGAAAGTGAGTGGAATGCCTTGTGCAGCTGGATGGCAGATTGAATGGAGGTGGGGAAGCATACAGACAGAGGAGATGCATCCATGATAACAGCTGCACAAAATATTTAGAGATGCAATATTGCAGCTGACTGTGAGAAGCTGGAGGTGGACAGTTAAAGGAAGGGAATACCATCCTTTGACTCTGCACTGTTAAAAAATTACAAGTAGAGGTTCGAGGTTTCCGAAACACTCCATGAAATATTTCACAAACTGAGTTAATTCATGAACTGACACTCATCATATAGGGAGACGGGGGTGGGGGAAGGGCGAATTGATGGACACAATACTAAACTTAATATTTCATTGGAGGTAATGCAGCAGATAATAGTTAAGGTCCCTTGTGAAGGAGAACCCTTAATATGTAATGTAAAGGATGGTACAAGTTGAGTGTTATAAAAAAAAACGAGAGGATTTATACGTACCTCCATCTACTTTATAATGGATCACTGGGCCTTGAAAACACTGAAGACCATCAGGCTCTTCTTGCTCCATTTAGAAGCAACAAAAAGCTCGGAACTTGAGCGTTTTATTACAACCTTCCTGAAGTTATACAATTTATCTTGGGAGGATTGTCTGTCAGGTGGTGTTGAGAATACTGAAACCACCATATTAGTGAATAACACCGAGTTTAAGAAAATATGATGTCATGAAGGAATAACAAAGATGAATGGTGATAACAGAAACTCCATACAGGTGATGTTAGTACGCTATGTTGTGAAGCAGCAACAGGTTAGTTTGAAAGAAAAAGGTAGAGAGAAGAGTATATAATTTTTGTTAGTGTAGCTTGAAAACTAAAGATTTATGCTAGACTATTTAAAACTTCCGAAATGTTTGAGGCAATAGCAAATCTTTCACGAAATTCCAAGTGAGGATGATTGAATACAGTTAAGAGTAATAAAAATACTATTAGATGATCAGTTAAGGAATTCACATTGACAATCTAAGATATTAAATTCATATTCATATTTCGTATATAATTTCAATACTCCTACGATGCACGTGTATGATGTGTTCGTAGAGTTACGTGAATAGCCATATGTCTTAATAGAGTTGATTGACTGAAATGCTCTATATAGTTACAAAGACACGAAGGAAAACCGTCACAGAGGACAAGAGGACAAGGCAAGATGACCTTTAATCGTCCTCACACCTCCCCGGGGATGTTTTGCAACTGTACCACCAGCTGTCTTGATGCCTGTTGTCTGTTTTCTCTTCCCTTTCCTTCACTTTCTATTCTTGTCAATTAGTCAGTCAGTCAGTCTGTCTGTCTGTCTTGGCGTCTACCTTTTTCTCTGTTTGTTTGATGTTTGTCTGTTTTTTTCTGTCTGTCTGTCTGCCTATCTTTTTTTTCTTTTTCTCGCTTTCGCTCTTTCTTTCTGTCTGTCCTTTCTCTCTCTCTCTCTCTCTCTCTCTCTCTCTCTCTCTCTCTCTCTCTTTATTTTACCAGGGGAGGTGTCTGCTTAAAACAAATAGAAGTGTAGATATAAATTATTTGTTCTATTTGGTGGTAATATTCTGCAATTGCTAAGTAGTTTCTTATTTGTCAGTTATTTTTAGTTGAAAATAACTTTGCTCATGAGTTACGTGTTTTAAAAGTATAACGCGTGGTACCACTGGCTACTACTCATTGTATCCTCGTATATATATTGAAAGTCCGACGCGGTGGTGACGGCAACAAGTTTTAGCGTCCGACTTAACTCGCAGTTGGACAGTTTCTTAACGTTTTGTGGCCTCCCAGTGCCTCAGTGATTCAAGGATGGGTTGGTAGGCGGCGTACTGCTCTCAATGAAGACAAAACATGAACGTTGAAGTTACGTTGATTCTGTTAGTTTTGTCTATGTGTTCAACCTTACAGTGTTCTTGTCTTTCAAGTCACTATTATTAATGAAACGTTCTTGTATACTAATAATGATGATTATGGTAATAGTTATAATAATATTGCTGAAAGAAGTAGCAGTAGTAGACGCAGTAGTGGTAATAGTAGTAGTAGTAGTAGTAGTAGTAAATAGTCGTAGTAGTAATAGAATGCTGAAACAAAAGCCAATAAAAAAAGCGAGATAGAAAATATAAAGACTCACATTTTCAGTTTCTCGTAACTCTTATTTTACTTCCACACTTTCATTCTCTCACAAATCAAACCGATTGATAGCATAGCACGCTTTGAAAGAAAAAAGAAA
>JAXIVD010000416.1:90615-95615 GCA_036785275.1 Cancer borealis
TGTTATTCACTGTCACAGTCTGCTGCTGGTCTCTCTCGAGACAGCCGGCCGTCCCCCTATGGAAAGAGCTCAGAGCTCATAGTGACCAATCTTTGGGTTGGACCGAGACCACTCACACACAACACACCGGGACAACGAGGTCACAACCCCTCGACTTACATCCCGTACCTACTCACTGCTAGGTGAACAGAGGCTACACGTGAAAGGAGACTCGCCCGTGTGTGTGTGTGTGTGTGTGTGTGTGTGTGTGTGTGTGTGTGTGTGTGTGTGTGTGTGTGTCTGTGTGTGTGTGTGTGTGTCTGTGTGTGTCTGTGTGTGTGTGTGTGTGTGTGTGTGTGTGTGTGTGTGTGTGTGTGTGCACGCGCGCGCTCCCCGTGAATCCTGGCACAGCACAACACCGACGGAAACTAAGCTGTGTATGTCGGTGGACCATTTTGGGGATGAGTCTAATCTTCCGCGTTGTTGTGTTGGAGGACGTAGAGGGAGAGAGGATAAGTGGCCCAACCTAGTGCTTCTGGTGCCGCTCTCTTCCTCTCTCTCCCTCCTGCCGCCTGCGTGCTGAGAGGCGATGAAGTGGGCCTCCTGCTTTATTGACTCATCATTAATCTCATGTATTTTTAATTTACAGTATTTTAACGCTCTTCCATCTCTGCGCCATTAAGTCATCATATTCCATTGTTTGAGGAATTGTAATTTATTGTTTCATCAAGGGAGGCAACGTAGTGTATCTTGATGGATTGTGTCACACTTCGTCCTTGTGAAAAGTGATGAAAGAGCGCGTGTCGTTGTGAAATATTTGCCAACACTTCATACATATCAACTAATCACGTGCACTATAAATACATCCATACCTAGGAGTGAGAATAATATCTTGAACAGTTTTCTAAATACTGCTATATAATGATGGTCTTTTCTGCAACCGATAACCATTGAATCCATGTAACCTCTCTGTACTAGGTTATGTAAAATGGAGAGAAGAATCACTGCGAGTCAAATTTGAAGTATGAAAAAAGAGGGCGATTTGCATATATATAGTTTCATGTTGTCTTATTTCCAAGGTAGTTGTTGCGTCATATTAATTAAGTAAAGGCCGCGAGGTGGAGGAGGTTCGCGGCAACAGCTAACAGGAAGTGTGAAGCAAGTTACCAAACGACGCACTTACCTGATTGAAAGTTTTGAAAGCTTTAGTTCGCGTTGTGGAATTACTGAGTTACCAACATACCGAGTCAAGTGTTGCGAAACGATCAGTGGGTGATCAGTGGGTTCACGTTCTGTGTTGGAACCTTTGCAAATCTACTACTATCGTGGGATAAAAAGTTCATTACACGGCGTTCACTGGGCGGCAACATATGTAAGGCCACATTTACAGGTCACACCCACTTGCCACTGGTCACTATAGCTGTGCATCTACTCGTTAGGTCACACAGTAGGTCACACTCACTCCCTGCTGGCCACACCTGCAGGGAATTATTACTTGATTGGCCACAACACTTGGTCACTTTACTTGTAAATCTCATCCCACCTTGTGACTTTTACGAGACCACAAGAAAATCATCCTCGCAGATTTTCGTTTTCAAGATGGCAAAGAGAGAGAGAGAGAGAGAGAGAGAGAGAGAGAGAGAGAGAGAGAGAGAGAGAGAGAGAGAGAGAGAGAGAGAGAGAGAGAGAGAGAGAGAGAGAGAGAGAGAGAGAGAGAGAGAGAGAGAGAGAGAGAGAGAGAGAGAGAGAGAGAGAGAGAGAGAGAAAAAAAAAAGAGAAAGAGAGAGAGAGATGGGGGAGGGGTAGTAGACGCAATATTGCTAGGATAAATAATGCATGGTGTTATTTAATATTCAGTGTTCCCGTTGACTTTGATTTACATTTTTCATCGTATCTGTAGCCGAACTATACTTTTGTTTGTTGTTTTTGACAGACCGGTTTTTTATATTTTTCTCTTCCACCAGGTGAGGCATTGATCTTTGCTGCTTCCTCCCCCTCACCTCCTACCTCTACCTGCAGGTGCTCCGGCAGGCTAAGGTACATCTCCGCCTCTAGGCAGCCTCGTTTTAAATGTATTCCAGATGTTACATTAGGGGAAGATGCGTGTTGTTATGAGGAAATAAGTGTGTTTTGTAAGGGGGATGTGGTGTGGTGGGGAGGCGATGATGGTGTAAGAGGGGATGTGTGGTGTGGTGGGGAGATGTGTGTGGTGTAAAGGGTGATGTTTGACGTAATGAAGACTATCTGTAATGTGTATAGTACAATGTTATGACTACAGTGCCGAAAATTCCTTTCTTAGCGTACTGCACCGCGAAATTATCTTTATTTTGAGTTTTATTTGCAGTGAAAGTTGCGAGGTTCTTGCGTATATGAATTCTCTGATAAGTGATGATAAAATTGACATGATTTGCTCCTTGTCAATACACAGACACCGGTGGTGATCTATGGCCTACATTGCTGCCTCCCTCCTCGCCTCCCGCCTCCTTCCTCCTCCCCTGCTCTTCCCATCTTCCCCGTATTGCTTCCACTCCCATCCTACCCCCTTCTCCTCCCTTCCTGCCCCGGCCCGTCACCCTTCCACTCTCCATATTAACGCAAGGCTCCGGAAATTGAGTGTGTGGAGAGGCATCACGCTCCCCTCGTTCGGTTAGTCATGTGGCCGACTTGGGCTGGCATTGGTGTGGCCTCATACCCCCGCGAGGCCAGCTGGTCACCAAGGCCACACCACCTCGTCTCGGCCAGCATATATTGAACACTTCATTCATAAACAACGTGCATGTTTTGTGAAGCTTGTGATGTAAATGCCGCGCTGTCCTGGGCCAGCGGGGGGCGGCAGGACGGAGGGTGTCTGGCTGGTACGTTTGTGCGGCTTGATTTATCTACATTTGATTACTTCAGCAGTAATGTGTATTTTGATTTATTTTCAAAAGTGATGTGCTGGTGTTCTATAACGTGTGTAGGTTTTTGAAAATGTGGAAAGTTTTGTATAAGTTTTAATTTTTTCAAAGAGTTCAAGTGATATGGACGTTGAAATTACTTAAAGGTGGAAGGAAAACGTTGTGTGCAAATGGTGGTTTTGTGTGTGTGACAATGGAGAACCAATCCCTTTCCTAAAAATGTAAATAACAAAATAATAACGCTCATTGAGGTACATACTTTATTGGTTCATCTTATCTATCTTTCACTCTGCCTTTGTCGTATTTGTATTCCAATTAATAGTAAATGCCAGTGCTGAGAGAAGCATCCAGTCCATGACATTAACAACAAACCAAATAAGTGGACGGAAAAGGTTACATTGTCACCTGCTACTTGACAAATGTCCCTGAGTCCCCTCCAACGCTTGGCCGCCCACCTCAAGTATCAACAGTCCTCTACTTGTAAAGATAGAAAACAATGGGAAAATGCTTTTTATTATATCAAAAGATGGCTTTCATCTAGTACAGTGCCTTGTCTCCTTCCACCAAGCCCTCCTCCCACCCCCCTTACACCGTCTATGTTTGGCTTTCTTCTCTAAAAAAGTGTTAGTATCATGTCAAAATGCGATTAAGAACCACCGTTACCCCGACCGTTCCCGCTGTGGTGGCGGCCTTGTATCCATCCAAAGTTTTAGGGGCTTTGTGAAATAAGTAGCGTTTTCTTTGAGCTGAAAATGTAGAAAATCTGGTTTATCACAGTCACCCCTCAGGCTAGTGGAAGGGAGACACAAATTGGAGGCTGCGGCTCCGAATTCTGAGACGAAAAAAGGATTTTTTTTTTCTTAACTCCAGGAAACTCTTGAATATTCCTTTAAAGTTTGGATAGCTCTAAGGTTTTCACCTAGCAGAGCTATATGGTCTATAGCTACTTAGCTTGGGGAGATTTTTTAATTTCCTTTAATCTAGTATTGTCATTATGAAGGTGATGGAACAGCAACCTCCTTAACGTTCATCTTCATCCGTAGGGGAGTGTCTCTCTTCATCAGTTGAGAACATATTACTCAGATGGTTGACCGTCCAAGGTGGTGTCACTGAGCGTGGTGCTGTCTGGCGTCCTTTAACACTTTATCCTCCAAACTGACGCCCATAGTCACTCGTGGGAATTTTGTTTTTGAAACAAAGTTTAATTAAATCATAAATTAGAGGAGTTAGCCCCTTCTGACTTTGCTTCATGTGTTATGTAAATCGAGGCAAGAACAATTTGTGATTCTGTTATTGCGTAGCACGAAAGTGTGACGATTATGTTTGACAAAATATAAAGCATTGGCAATACGTAGTACCAATACCAATACCAATACCAGTGCAATGCAACACACAAATAAACGAACAACCGATCAAATCACTTCACCAACTAAACAAGGCGTCCAACCATAAGAAGGAGATATATGGCGGTGCGTGAAGGTATCTGGTTAGGAAGACTTTGTGTGTAACATGTAGACGCGTTAGGAATATTGCCGGTCGTGTTGTCGTCCATGGTCCATTGAGGTTCACACATGTACGCTGGTGTGTACGTGTTCATGTCAGGTGTTGAAGCCATCTTTACTACGGGCAGCATACATAGGTCTTTTAAGTCCATATAAATGATGAATCAATAGATATTAGCAAACGATTCTATTCATAATTTATATAATACATTAACAAATTAAATTTTTTTTAGTTCGGTAGCACTACTAATTACTGCTGAGACTAAGTGAAAATACTTTATATATAATTTCAAACGAAGCAAATACTGAGATGACTGGAGGAAGGTTGGTTTGTAGGTCAAGTAGATGTTCATAAGAGGCAGCAGCGGCACCTCACGTAACTGTTGAAAGCGGTGAAGTCTTCCCAAAAGATAATCATGCCGCGCCGCCTTTAATGTTTCACAAGTATCTTATTCAACATTTAACTCCAACTGTGACGTGACGCTTATAATTAACTGGTGCCCCGACTCAAGCGATGTGGCGGACCACGCGTGTAATTAATCATGCAGTGAGTGAAGAGGGAGATTAAATGATTCAGTGACAGAGACCATTACTCTAATATGATAGCGTGGAGGAAGGGGCC
>JAXIVD010000416.1:98115-120615 GCA_036785275.1 Cancer borealis
TCACCACCACCACCACCATTACCACACACAGAAAAAAGAATAGGACTGAAAATAGAACCCTCCCCCTAAAAAAAACAACCCTGAACGAAATTGTACAAAAATACCTTAGCACACCCTCTACAAATAGAGAGAGATAAAAAGGCGCGCATACATACATACCAACACACGCTCGTGCAAACCTCTATGTACGCACTAATTTCTTTTTTGCACATGATTACACACACAATAAAAAAAGGATACAAGATATTGGTGAAGGTGATGGTGTTTCTGGCGTCAAGAAGTGCAAGACTTCTAGCAGTGTATGGTGACAGACGGACAGGTATTGGGAATGACAGGTAAACAGGTGTAGGGGGGGTTAGGTTAGGTTAGGTCAGGTTAGGTCAAGTCATGTGTGGTACCTTGACGGTGGGTGGTGGTGATGATGATGGCGCCCTTCGTGGTGTGGTGTTGATAGTGTGTCAAGGGTAATGGGCTCTGGTCGGCCCTCCCCCCCCCCCCCCTCAACGAGGTCATAAGAGGAGTGTGTTCGATTGCGATTTCCAAAGCTTCTTTTTAATGTTCATACAAGCTGATTAGTTTTTATGTGGGTGTCTATGGGTGTTTTTGTTGTGTTTATTTGTTTGTCTGCTTGTTTATGATAACAGGTGTTTGTATGTTTGTGTGTAAGATGGGATGTGTGTGTGGGAGGGGGGAAGTGTTGGTATGTATGTGTGTGTGTGTGTGTGTGTATGTACAAATTATTATAAAAACAAATGATTAATCACCAGTGTATGCTTAATTATAATTACATACTACCATTACGAAACTTAATCTGTTATAATAACATTCATAAATTATTACTCACAGCTATAATTAAAACGAGAGAAATATCTCATACGCGTATGTTTACAGCTTTTGTATTTTACTTCAATTTGGGAATTACATTTTCAGCTGTAATCATTTAGCGTGCTCGCCTGCCTCTCTGCTTTACTGTAGGAAGGACACTTGTTCCACCATCCTCTTTACCATGCACAGGTTTCAACTTATTCAAAATTATTTGTGTGCATATTCAGTTTTATATTCCATTGCACAACAATATTTATAAAAAAAACATCGACTGGAGATTTATTTAAGTTTTGCGTTATTTCATCCCTTGATCATCCTTCAGCTAGGCCACAACACCTGTAATGGGCCGTAAGTCTTCATTGGTGATACTGCAGGTAACGCGTAAAGGTGTGTTGCTTAATACTCCGACAAAAGGCAACAAACACCCTTGAATTGGTGTTAATAGCGAGGATGTATTCACGAGTAAAGTTAGGTGCTTAAGATGACTTAGGGCGGACTGGCAGGGGGCAGCAACGGTTTGTTAGGTCAGGTGGGTCTGAGTAGGTGACAATGTATTACACTTTGAGGTGCTAGAGTGACATGACCTTGTTTTGCACACACACACACACACACACACACACACACACACACACACACACACACACACACACACACACACACACACACACACACACACACACACACACACACACACACACACACACACACACACACACACACACACACACACACACTCTTTCTCTTTGTCTTTCTCTATCTCTCTCTATCTATCTTTCTCTCCCACCCACCTATTCTCCCTCCCTCCCTCACTCTGGACAGCACTAGTTCGCGTGGGGTGGAGGGTGACAGGCTCTGGTGGGGCGGCTTTACCCGACGTCTCCTGGATCAACAGTTCTGGATTTAAACAGCCAAGTGGTGCATGTTACCCAGTGGCTTGGCGATGCATTTTTTAGCCGTACACACACCTGGAGTTGACACGGTGCCAGGTGTGAAGCGAGGCACTGGTCTTGTTCTCACCTGTTGAAAGATACCTCCCGATGCTCCCCGAGGCTCGTCATGATACTTTATTGAACGGTGGCGAGTAGATGTTTTTTTTTTTTATATATATGTCTTTCCTTTAATGTATGTTTTTTCCCTAGTTATTATGAGTTAGTATGAAATGATGATGTACGGTGTGAGTTGAGATAGCGTGCCTTTGTGTAGGTTAACTGGCCTTTTGCAGCCTCCTATTTTCATATGTTCTTAGGTGTGGTCAAGGATAAGCAATGGTTAAGGTGTTTTGTTGGTGACCTTACCTTATAGTTGACCTTCCAGGTGTGCAGGTGCAGCAGGTAGTCTGGGTTAGGTCAGGTTTTGCATGTGATTTCAGAAGCTGATTTCTTTGGGAACTCAATTTAGCATGTGCGAGTGAAAAATTCAATAAGAAATGGAAATATCATACATTTTGTGATTTTTCAGCTCTATGTTACAGAAACAGAATTTAAAATTATATAACGTGCAAAACACACACACACACACACACACACACACACACACACACACACACACACACACACACACACACACACACACACACACACACACACACACACACACACACATAGTCATATATTTTTGAACCTTTTATTATGATCAGTTAGCGTTTTCCTGTTCATAGAAACGGTGGGATTAAATGTAGTGAAATGTAAATGTCATCCGCTTTAGGGTATTGAGTCTCGTGCTGTTCTGGACGAGTAAATGAAGATGGGACTTTGATCATTCTGTAAATATTCGTACATTTATCATCCTTTTAAGGGCGGAGTGTGTCGGTAACAGGGCGCACTACAAGTAATAACACCAGGATGAACAAGGTAACGATAATGGGCGTATAAAAAGGTGTATGATAACTTTTCATCCAAAAACCTTCGTATTGTTGCAAGAGGAACGCAGTGAACTAATATAATGCACTGTTAAATTTTTTTTTATCATTAAACACATCACGAATATAAAACAAGCCGGTGTCTCTCTGACTGCAATCATAACTCTGTTGGTGACGATTTTTCACTGCTTTTTAGTATTTGTTTTAATTATTGTCCCTCATTTAGCAAGTCAGTCAGACAAAACACCAACATTATTTTTTATATATATAAAGTTAATTATTGTATTATCATTGATGATGCAACACGCGGTCATCATCAATCTATCTGTTTCCTCATATGTGTTGTAACTGCATTTTTGTAATCTATCAAACATCAATTATTCTCGTCAATCTACCATCCGCCCTCGCCAACCCTACGACTGGTTGGTGGTAGGCAGGGCGGGCGTTACCAAGACCATCTAGGAACGCATTTACAGCAAGATCGCAAATAGCATAAACTCCTTTTAGGGATAAACTGCATTGCCCGAACCACCTCTTGATAAGTATTTTTTTTAAAGTATAAACTAAAATTGTTCTAGATTCCTTACATGCCAATTGAATTTAGATATGTAGCTCAGAAGAACGGGTTGCTTCTGCTTAATCTTTACTACTCTATACTTATCTTCCGCAAACCTCATACTTTTTGAGTTATTTAAGAAACGAAATACCATGCAAAAAATCTGTGAACATTTCGACACCTTCAAATCTCATAAAAATTGGTACATAAGGTTTCTTGGATATAACAAACATGAATCTGGACTCAGTTTTATAACTACTATTGGATTTTTTGTAGTTTTACATAGTTTTGGAGAATTTAAAAGTTTTGTAAAATTTAAACTATAATTTTCTAAAGCGTTCAGTCAGTGTTCAAGTTATGTTGGTCCTGAGGCAAGAATGTAAGTGTAATTACATCTCCTCATCTGTGTCCTTGTTCTCGTCTTTGTCGTGATGGTCTTTCACGTTATCCTCTTCTGACCCTCATTGTCCTCCTTATCATTGTCCTTGTTTTGGTCCATTTGGGCTTCATTTTCCTCCTCCTCCTCCTCCTCCTCCTCCTCCTCCTCCTCCTCCTCCTCCTCCTCCTCCTCCTCCTCCTCCTCCTCCTCCTCCTCCTCCTCCTCCTCCTCCTCCTCCCCTTCTTGTTGCTCTTGCTTCAGCTCCTTCTTTTGCCTCTCATTTTCTTTCTTCTTTTCATCCTTCTCTTCGTTATTCTCTTCCATCTCTTTCTCCATAAACGACTATGTAACTACTGATCTCACAAGCACCACTCGTAACAATGGCTTCAAGATCATTGGTAAACATTTTTGATCAAATGAAGCGAAACACTTTTTCTTTAATAGAATCGTGAATATTTGGAATTCTCTCCCAGCACAAATAGTTAACAGTATCACAATTGGATCATTTAAGAAGAAACTGGATAAGCACTTAGCATCTATTCACTAAATTGAGTATTTCATTCCTGCGTAATTATTTTTTCCCTGTTTTCTCACTTTCCTATACAAATTCCATGGTAGTTTGTCTTTACTACATGATATCACTTCCTCTTTCTGCCAACCTCGACTAGAAGGAGTGGTGGGCGGGGAGGAGCCTTCCATTTTGCTGTCTTTTTGTCTCTAGCATGTAGATACCATAGTAGTAGAATGTAACCACATTGGACAGCCTCGTTAGGTCTAGTAGGACTTTTGCTGTCTGTTCTTCCTTTGTACTCCTCCTCCTCTTGTTTCTGTTACAGCGAGTTTATCTTCCTCCTCGTCCTCTTCCCCTTCTCTTAAAAGAAAGACGTCGCCCTCTCATTCTACTCCATCCTTTCAAATCTGGCTTCTGTTCATCAGCCAGCAAGGTGGTACAGGCAGTTCCATCCCGAGTGTTAGTCTCCCTCTACTTGAAGGCGCCGCAACGCTGTGGGAATTACACCATACACCTGCTGCTCTCTGGTTTTTGCATTCTTTATATAGTATTCTCGTGTGCAGTGGCTCCGTATTTTGTTTGACCATTCCGGGGAAAATGTCGGAGAGGATTTGAGAATATTGTAGTGTTTGTCGGAGGCATGACTTTTCCAGCCTCGTTTTCTGTCTTCCTTGTGCTGCCTCTCGTTTCATCTTCAAAATATTGATGTGGTGTCCTTCCTGCATCGTGATCCTCGTGCAGTTCCCTCTGTCATTGCTTTGGTCCCATTTTGTGGTTTTGTGAATGTATTATTTTGTTCGTCCTGTGTTTCTCCTTGCAAGTCTTTTTCCTTCTTTTTCTCTTTTTCCTCTTCCTGTTTATGATCCTCTTCTGCTTCGTCATTCCTTTCTGCTTCCCTGTTCTCCTCCCTTCCTCATCCTCCTCGTCCTCCTCCCCTCCTCGTCCTCCTCGTCCTCCTTACCGTCTGGCTTCTTCATTAATTAGTGAAGCAGCTGACGACGGCACATTAAATATCAGACTTTGGAAATTTATGTTTATTCTTGGCATTTGGCCGTTTATTATTATTTTTTCTCTCTCTTCCTCCTACTTTGATAATTTTCTTCCGTTCCCTATCATTCCTCCCTTTATTTACTCCCATCTTTGTTATAAATGGTTATATATTTTTGTTCGCATCTCTTCTCTCTTCTCTTCTTCTTCTCCTTCTCTGTTTTGTTCTTATCAACTAGTCATTAGCTTCTCCTTGCGCCTTCCTTGTCCTTTGTCTCTTTCTCCTTCTCTCTCTTCTTCCTTTCCTCCCTCCTTCCCCTCCCTTCCTCCATCACTTCCTTCCTCCTCCTTTCCCCCTCCCTCCCTCCCTCCCTCCCTCCCTTCCTTCCTCCCACCTGCCATTTATCATTTTCATAAACAATTAACTCGGATAAAATATCTAGATATATTTTTGAGTTTACCCTAATTAAATCTGAGGCATTATGACCTGACTAAATATATTCCCCGACCGATATTACGGAGCCTAACCTGATGATGTCCACTTTTTGTTGGATTTAGATTTATTTTTATTTTTATTTAATTTTACCGCTTTTACCGAGTCTATTTAACCTTCTTGCTTACTTCCTGTGACTAACATGACGAAAAGTTGGCTGAGGGATGTGTTGAGGAGCGGCTGCCTGTAGGATGGACTGACTGACTGACTGACTGACTGACTGACTGACTGACTGACTGACTGACTGACTGACTGACTGACTGGCTGGCTGCACAAATGACGGGCTGATTAGCTTCTTAAGTGAGGTAGAGGCTGGCTGACTGACTGTTTGGTTGATGGACTAGCTAACTGGTTGGCTTGCTGGCTGTCTAGTCTGCTGGATTAGTGACAAATTGAGTCGCCATTTATTTCAGGAACTGGCTGTCTAGATATCAAGGTGACGTACCGGCTGACTGACTGACAAGCTGAGGGACGTGCTGACCGCTGCCTGACTGGAGGACGAAGAGGACTGGGACTGACTGGCAGGGTGAAAAAACAGGGTGACTAGCTTGAAAAGTGACATGCCGATTGGCTGAAGTCCTGACTACCTCCATGCCTGTCTAGTGTGCTGCCAGTGTTCAAGGGCACAGGTGTAACTGGGTCGATTCTCTCTACTTCCCTCCCTTCCTCCTCCCTCCCTCCCTCCCTCCTTGCCTCCCTTCCGCCACATGACTGCACACCTCCTTCTGGTAGCGGCTCTCACCACACAGCTGACGGTCCATTAAACTCCACTCGATCTGGCTCACGGGGGCTATGGACGTCCACTAGCATTTGTTATTTGTCGTGCGTGTTGCAGTAGGTGCTCTGGCAAAGAGTTATGCGTTGCCTTGGTGCGCGGGGCAATGCATATCTGTTTTTGTGCCTCCTCTGGGCAAAGTGTGGATCCAGGCTTGCTTGATCCGCAGAGTGAATCAAAACTTGCAGCTCCCAGGGGTGTGTGTGCAGAGCTGTGGATTAAATCGGGGTTATGGAACACTTATTTCTGACTGTACTGTGTGTGTTTATGAGTGTTTGTGAAAGTTCATGAGCAATCTCTCTCTCTCTCTCTCTCTCTCTCTCTCTCTCTC
Organism: Cancer borealis; assembly: GCA_036785275.1. Lineage (NCBI taxonomy): Eukaryota > Metazoa > Arthropoda > Malacostraca > Decapoda > Cancridae > Cancer > Cancer borealis. The sequence continues at coordinate 104,831 of JAXIVD010000416.1, forward strand.
TCTCTCTCTCTCTCTCTCTCTCTCTCTCTCTCTCTCTCTCTCTCTCTCTCTCTCTCTCTCTCTCTGCATTTTAGATTCGTAATCACTTTTTTTTCTAATAACTTTATGAATCCTGCTAATTTTTTTTCGCACCATTCCATCCTTTTAAACATATATCGAAATTAATTGATAAATAAATAGTATAATCACGTCAAACGAGAATGATGGCAAAAAAAAAAGAAGCATGTGGATTTGGGTGTGTTAATATGGGGTTCAGATAGAGCTGGTGTTGTTGTTGTTGTTGTTGTTGTTGTTGTTGTTGTTGTTGTTGTTGTTGTTGTTGTGGTGGTGGTGGTGGTGGTGGTGGTGGTGGTGGTGGTGGTGGTGGTGGTAGTAGTAGTAGTGGTGTTGGTGTTATCAATTTTCTTCTTTTTCTTCTTTTTCTTCTTCTTCTTCTTGTTCGTGTTGCTACTGTTATTGTTATTCTCTTTCTTGGTCTTGTTCTTGTTCGTGTTCGTGTTCTTCTTATCCTCCTTCACCTCATTACTACTATTATCATTTCATTATCATTATTACATGTATTTATTCCCTTCCCCACCACCTTCATCAAATACTTATCATACATCCACACATTCTAACATAGAGCTAACTAAATCTATCATCCTCTTCCTCTTCCTCTTCCTCTTCCTCTTCCTCTTCCTCTTCCTCTTCCTCTTCCTCGTCCTCGTCCTCTTTAACCCTGTATATTTCTCTTCCTTGTCCGTGTTCGCTCTTTTCATACCTCCTCCTCTCCCTCCTCTTCCTCCCCTCCGCTTTCTCTTTTTCCTTCCCTTTTATTTTGGCCATCCTTCCCCCGAGCGCTCTTTCCTCACTTCTCGGTCATTACCACGCCTGGAGATTATCAGTTCCTGCCCATCTTTGTTCCTTCCTTCCTTCCTTGCCTTTCCACTAACCCCCAACCACCACTATCACCACCTCTTTTTACTGCTGGCTGACCCTGTGTATGTGTATGTAGGTGTATGTAGGTTGCTATCTCTCTCTCTCTCTCTCTCTCTCTCTCTCTCTCTCTCTCTCTCTCTCTCTCTCTCTCTCTCTCTCTTATAATACCATTCACTCCAGCGAGGGTGAATAGGGCAGATATGTCTCCGGGAAGCGGGTCTTGGAGGGGGAGATTGCGTGGCGTCAAGGCCCATTAGAGACCGCTGAGAGGGGTCGCGGTGGCAGATGGTGGAAGGAAGTGGTGTGGACCGCGGTGACGAGGATAAGGTGGTGAGAGAGAGAGAGAGAGAGAGAGAGAGAGAGAGAGAGAGAGAGAGAGAGAGAGAGAGAAGAGAGAGAAGAGAGATGAGAGATGAGAGAGGGAGAGATTATATTTGTTGACAGATAGGAACATAAAAAAGAAGACAGACCCAGCGTACACACACATACAAACAGACACACACACACACACACACACACACACACACACACACACACACACACACACACACACACACACACACACACACACACACATACACACCAATAGAAAAGTATTGGAGACGTAGGACAGAGAGATAGAGACAGTGAGAAAGGTAAGTTGAAAGGTCACATAGGCGAGAATAGGGAAGGAAGGAATACAACTTTAACGTAGCCAATAGGGAGGCTGAAAAAAGGGAGAAAAACAGTGTAAGAGAAGACGTTAGATATAATTCTGGTCTGGTGAACGAGGCGAGTGTAAGTTTTCTGTAAGTATTTTTATGATGTATGTAGTTTTGTAATGATAGACTTTTTCCATGGTGTTACAGATACTATTTTTTTAATCTCTCTCTATCTCTCTCTTTCGCTCTATTTTTTTTTTGCTCTCTCCTTTTTTTTTTTTTTTTTAAGGCAGGAGCTATTTCTCTTTTCACTGACAAAAGAAAAAACAACAACTTGTCTTGCTGGCCGGTGTGATATATTTATGTGGAAGTGAAAGGTGTTATACAGGTTATATGCTATTTGAAATTCTCTCATTTTTTCTCTCTTTACCTATCTTTCTCTCGACCTCTCAAAAAAAGGAGGAAAAAACTGGTGGAACAAAGGTCAAAGCGTACATTTAATACCTCGATAAAAGTGGTGGAGAGAAAATGTTTTGGGAAATAAACTGTATGTGTGTGTGTGTGTGTGTGTGTGTGTGTGTGTGTGTGTGTGTGTGTGTGTGTGTGTGTGTGTGTGTGTGTGTGTTCAGTTAACCTCATCATGTCTTGCCTTGCTCTTCCATCTCTCACTGTCCGCCGCTGTGTTGCACATCTTGCTATCTTCTATCAATATTTTCCTGGTTACTGCTTTTCTGAACCTGCTTACTGCTGGTCTTCCTGACCTCCTGCTGCTTCGCTTCACAAGACTTCGTACGTTATTTTGTTTATGTTCTGTTCAATTTACTAATGCAGGAGTTAATCAATGTCTTTCACTAGAACACTTTTCTAAACTTTATTTTTTGACTCCTTAGGGTTCGATTGCTTTCTAGGGAGGAGCTATGATTGAACATTCTTTTTAAAAAACTTCTTTTACCGTTTTATTTTTACTGAACGACAATTAGGAACACTATTTTTTTCAGTGTGTTTAGAAGTCTTGAGCATCTCCTTTGTATGGAAGAAAAAGGTTTATCAAATTTTCTTGTATAGTTCTTTGCATAGCTCTTAATTCTGGAGTGGTACCAATATTTTAACATTATAGGGAAACATATTGCAGTGCGCCTTATCATCCTTCTTGATGTCAACATTTCCTCGTTGACTGATTTCATTTAAATTTTGTTGAAAAAATCATCCACCTATATGAGTTAATTTTCATTAATCTCCTCTATTCTGCAACCATCACACTGATCTCTATTGAAATACGTTCATAAGTTTCCATGAAGTAGATACTTATACATAGACACCCAGGTATCTCTTGCCTGAACTATATCTGAAAGACTGTCGTAATGATTAGTAACTCAGACACAAAGTTTTCAGCCTCAAAACCTAAATTGGTTTCGTGTTAGCGGCATATGTGTTTCCCAAAGTACTTACCTAACCCACCTGATCCTAATTAGCTTCTCGAAAAGTTTACGAGTTATCACACAACATACGTTAACGAGACTAGTCTGTAATTGAGTGGGTTTTCGCTGTTCCCATTTAAAAAGAACGGCGTAGTGTTGGCTGTTATCCAAATATATGATAGTTTTCTTGACCTAGCAAATTTACATAGAAAAATGTTGGCGCACTAAGACCTTCAGCACACTTTTGAAGAACGCACTAAGGATATTTTTTTGTTTTTCTCAGCGTTTTCTCTCTTTTTAGCATTTCTTCCTGCAACATAAGTCGAATTCCAAAGCGGGTATCACTGTGTGTGTGTGTGTGGGTGGTGTGTGTGTGTTCCGTCATGATGGATGGTATTCTCAGCTTATCCTATCATATACTGTTATCTCTTGACAGCCAGCCAGCCATACATACATACATACATACACCTCCATTGGTGCCGCCGCCTCTGCCATCCTTTAATAGCCTCGGTCTGTTTCCCGCCACCGAGGCCCCGTGACGAAGGTGGAAGCTGGGGAAGGTGTGACGGTGTTTTTCTGTCTCTTTCAACCTAATGACTGGGTGGGTGCGGCGGTCCTAAGCTCAGGTCATAACGTGTAAGGGGGGGGGAGAGGTTCTTACAACTTATTCTACTATATATGTGTATCTCTCTCTCTCTCTCTCTCTCTCTCTCTCTCTCTCTCTCTCTCTCTCTCTCTCTCTCTCTCTCTCTCTCTCTCTCTCTCTCTCTCTCTCTCTCTCTCTCTCTCTCTCTCTCTCTCTCTGATTAGCGTTAGGCTCCACAGAGAAAGCCTCGCCATCTCTCATCACCACCACCACCATCACTATCACTCACCATCACCACTGTCGCCGTAATTGCTCGTTTTATCACCACCACCACCACCACCACCACTATCACCACCACTATCACCACCATCACCATCACCATCACCACCAACACTCGTCCCCGCCACCGCCACCACCACCGTCATCTCTACCTCCTCCTTCCTCCTCCGTTCCCAGTCTTCTTTCTCTCCCTCCCTCCACTTATCTCTGTCAGTTGGTCCCTTCTTGTTTTATCTCCTTGCCTCCATTGTTCTCTCTGTGTGCTGTCTTTCGTGCTTCGTCTCTCTCTCTCTCTCTCTCTCTCTCTCTCTCTCTCTCTCTCTCTCTCTCTCTCTCTCTCTCTCTCTCTCTCTCTCTCTCTCTCTCTCACCATTTATCAAGAAAATAGTCAGAAAACAATGAAGCAATTTCTATAGACTCTTTAAAGGTTAATTCTTGTTCACATTAAAAACAGGGATGAAATAATTATTACCTGAAAGAATAATAAGAGACAATTATAACTTACTTATAAATAAATATAATAAGTAAGGGCTATTTAGAGACTTACAAGAACAAAACTCGTGTATATGCAATAAATATAATAGTTTACATGTATTATACTAAGTGTTTATATATTTTTTTGTGTATCACCCTAAGATTTCTGATACTTTAAATGTCACGAAGCTAAGTATAGTAAAGGTGAGTGACTGTAATGTGGGTTGTGTGTGGTGTTATTATGTGGAGGAAGAAGAGAGAGGTCAGCTGGGGACGTAATATAAAAAAAAGATTAGACATAAAGGTTGGCAGTAGGATTCCAGGTTTTTTTTTTTTATAGTTTTTTGAAGTGACTTTTATCTCCTTGTTTGTTTGATATTTGTTTCTATTGTTTGATGCGAGATTGTTTTTGTATATATATTTATTTGTGTTTTTTTTTTTTTTTTTTTGCTGCTCTGTCTTTGTTTTAGTTTCTTTCTCTTTCGTCTTGTTACATGTGTTTTTTTTTCTTCTATATATTACTGTTTGTCTGTCTGTTTTATTATGTAAGTCTGTTTGCTTGTCTATGTATTTGTTATGTGTCTGTGTCTGTATTTGTCCTTTCTGTTGTTGTGCTGTCTGTCTGTCTGTCTCTTTCTCTCTCCATATACTATATTTTTACCATTAATTTCTAAACTTTCCTCATATTCCGGTCTCTTCATCCATCCATCCATCCATCCATACATCCATCCATCCATCCATCCATCCATCCATCCATCCATCCATCCATCCATCCATCCATCCATCCATCCATCCATCCATCCATCCATCCACTTCCATTTCACTCTCCTACTGCCTCTTTACTTCTTTCCCTCCTGTTCCATCTCTCTCTCTCTCTCTCTCTCTCTCTCTCTCTCTCTCTCTCTCTCTCTCTCTCTCTCTCTCTCTCTCTCTCTCTCTCTCTCTCTCTCTCTCATTATACCGAAATGGCGTCTGTCACCACCACTTAGAGGCCCGAGGGTCATGAACGAGAAAACCTTTATAAGCGAAGATATTTTTTTATTTTGCTATTTCCTCCTCCTCCTCCTCTTCCTCCTCCTTCTCCTCCAAGCCTCGTCCACATACACACACGCACACACACGCACACGCACACACACGCACACATCCCCGCAGTCAGCAGCTTGGATTAAAAAAAAAAATACTCTTTCATCATCTGTATATCATCGCCGAATATTACAAAAAAGAGAAAAAAAATATCAGAAATGTATGAATATAACATGGAATCTTTCTGTGTATGTACGAACGAGATGAAGAATATATATATATTTTTTTCTAATTATGCTTATATTTTTTTTGGCTTTCGTCGTGGCAGATTGTTTCACTTTATATTTTTCATTTATTTTTCCTTGCGAGTATGACCGAAAAATTGTGGAACGTAACTTTTTTTTTCTTCAGATGTTGTGTGTGTTGTGTTGTTTTTTCCTTAAGTGTTGCATTGTCTTCCCTGTTTCATCACATCCCTTACATGCGTTTGTGTTCATTTCCTTGTAACCGTGAAATTCGTAGCGTTATTCTCTTATCTACATCAACAAAGGGAGAACACAACATCATCATCATCAGCAGCAACAACAGCAGGAGCCTCACTTGCATTGCCCTTCCTTCCTATTCCACACATTTTATTTATCCTAATCTTCCACATTCCTTCCTGCATTCCCTCCCTTTCTATTCCACATATCTTATTTATTTTAATCTTCCACCTACCTTCCTACTCTTCCCCTCACCTGCCCTCCTTTCATACTCTGAGTCCACTTCTTCCACTTTTCCCCTCGTCTCCTCTACCCTACCCTCGTCTCTCCCCTCGTCTCTCCCCTCTCCTAAACCTCCAAGCCAGTACCATGGTGACGGGTTTAACGCTCTCTAAATATTTTCTGGAGTCCAGTGAGCAGGTTAAGGTAGCTTAGACACCCGGAAAATTGAATGAAATTGGGGGGAAGAGGGAGAGAGAGAAAAAAAGAAATATATTCGACAGGGAGTTTCCGACTTGCATGGAATCCTCGCCACAGAAATGTGTGTTAATCCAACTCTCCCCTACCCTTCTTTTTATTTCTATATATATATATTTTTATCTTTTTAAAAATTTTACTGTCTATATGTTCAAGGTGAAACTTTATATTTTGATTAAGGTTACGTATTCTCTATCATTCTTATTTTTTATTTTTTATTTTATACTGTGTGTTCAATTTGAAACTTTATATTTTTGATGAAGGTTATGTATTCTCTCTAATTTATTATATTTTTTTCTTCTGCTATCCTGTTTCTGGTGTAGTTGTAGGTGTTGGTGTCACGTTGAATTGGTGTTGCAGAGACGTGTTAGATACATTTGTGTTGAGGCAATGTGATACGTGTGTGGGGGTTGAAGAGTGACTGGGGGCGTGTGAAGAGAGGGGTGACAGGTGGGGTGGGGAGAAGGGTGACAGGTGGGATGTGAGGAGAAGGGTGACTGGTGGGGTGAGAAGAGGGGTGACAGGTGGGGTGAAGAGAGGGGTGACAGAGTGTAATGAGGAGCGACAGACCAAGGTTGCGACGTGACCAAACTAATTAAACTTTGCTCCAAATGTCGTTATTGGCTCCCACGTATTAGGGATTTTCACTCTTACTTTTTTTTCTCTCATGTTCTCTCACGTTCTCTCTCTCTCTCTCTCTCTCTCTCTCTCTCTCTCTCTCTCTCTCTCTCTCTCTCTCTCTCTCTCACGTTCTCTTTCTCTCTCTCTCTCTCTCTCTCTCTCTCTCTCTCTCTCTCTCTCTCTCTCTCTCTCTCTCTCTCTCTCTCTCTTTTCTTTTTTGTCTATCTATATACATCTATTTATTTGTCTATTCATTTCTTTTCCATCCATCAATCTATGCATCCACCCACCTATCTATCCATTCCATTTATTTCTTCTTCTCATTTATTCTTCCTAATAATTTTTTTTTACACGACAAAAATGTAAATGAAGACTCCAGTAATAATAATAATAATAAGATTATGACTGAGAGAAAAAAGAAAACCTGAAAAAAATTACAATTATTTCATGACAATCTTAATCCTTCTCCGTGCAGCAGCTATCATATATATACGAGTCCGTTCCAGACCCATGAAATAAGATCCATTTTTAACAGCGACGAAGGGTATTTTTGAATATAATTTATTATATTACAAGTATGTTTAATTTCACCCGTCCAACACTGCATTACATTGATCGGACACTGCCCTATTTTATATATATTTTATACATTCCTCGTAAGAGAGGCTAATCCTTGACATTTGGCTTATACTCTTGCGGCAAGTAAATTACACTCAAAACTTATATATGTAGTGTTCTGAGGCGCATGTGGCTGTGGACGAAATGAATGGTGTAAGGCTAGGGACAAAATATTCTTGCCAGCCTGAATGAAGCAGCACCAAGTTGGGCACTGCTGAACACTTGGCTGCTGTCCTGCTTGGTGAGATGTTCCCTGAAACTCATCACTGTAGTCTCGAGGATCACCAGTGTTACGATGTCTGCTGATATACGAGGAGAGTCAGTGGGAATGTTTTAGTAAATGATATAAATCCCCTTCTGACGTTGCTCCTCCAGTTGAACGAAGGACGGATTTAAGTAGTTAATATTCTTACTTTGGCCGAGTGAGTGGTGAAGGTTTCATTCCACTTTTTCTTTTATATGAGGAGAAGGCTGACCCAGAGGTGAAAATGGAATATAGAAAGGAAGCCAAGTTAATTCCAGTTCTTTAAAAAACAAATAGTGGAAGGATTGCGAAAGGGTTTTAAAGTCAGTTTGCCTTCCATGGTGTCGATTTTATTTTCTTGAATATGAAAATATAAAAGCAGAATAATGCAGTATTCCAGAGTTTACCAACAAAAGGGATGAAGGAGCGAAGATACTGGTAAACTCTATGCATTAATGAAGTATACATAACAGAGATGAGAGTAAGTAGAAAGTCTTGTGCGCCGAGGCAGCGGGAGTGGGGGAGGGATGCTGTTAGCAGATTCAGAAGAACAGTAACTTTGAAGTAATGGTAGAAGATCAACATTGTGGCTGAATGGGAAATTAAAGACAGTTAAAGGAGAAGAACAATGGGGAAAAATTTGTTTGCCTCTAAGATCTGTGAGTGAAAAAAAAGAAAAAAGAATATTGGAGAGAGGTCTGCTATGCAAATCTTTTTTCCTATTCAGTAAATCTGGAATGTTATAGGAATGTTAAGTGGAGTTTGCCCACACATGAATAGTAAGTATACTCCATACCTGGGCAGACAAGGCCCTTGTACACAGGCAGGATCTGGGAAGGTGAACACATATCAGAGACGACACACAACACTCCACTTCAAGAAAGGGACAGTTTTGAAGATAATTACTTATTTTTGAGTTATCTTTGCACCTTTCTAATGAAAATTAATTTCAGATTCAAATATTGTAAGTGAAAATAAAATGTTGAATTTGATTTTGATTTTACTGTGGATTTTTTTTTCATCTCGTCTTGCATATAATATTTTGTAATATTGTATTAATATCCATCAATTATAAAAATACGTTGATAAAAATTCATATTTTTCGTCCTCTTTGTAATTATATAATGGCCAATCAAGTGGAGTCCGAAAGTGTACCACAATGATGTGACAAAATAAAAGTAAACGAATCATATTTTTTTTCTTCTAAATTCTTTATTAAAAATATTCATGTGAAAAGTTCGTAGTAACAGTTCCTTTCATTGAAGGTAATTGAACAGTAATTGGAACATGACATTTCCAGTTTGTATTTTCAGATGGTCAGTTGTGTGTTATTTAAAAAAAAGTGTAATTGTCTAAAGGTTGTGTTTTGTTAATAGATGAAGTAATTGAGATTTTGAAATACCGAAGATCACAAGATTCTTACTACCTCATTCATAAGGCTGGCAGATTTGAAGCGTTATTCAGTGTTTCATTTAGTTTCTGTTGAGGGCAGTGTGTCAAATGATGTTGTAAATACGGAATATGGTAGTTAAGCTAGTAGTGCTCCTGATTAAAGGCCTTGTTTATTGTGTTTGTTGTAGCGAGACCGTTGTAACTTCCTAAAGACTTGTTATGTTGTAGTAGTTTTAACATACATATATACATATAATTGCTGTCTATTTAAGTCGTTTGCAGTCTGTTACATAATTACACTCTGGATCGAGAACATTAAAAATATAACCGTATTACTACTACATATTCTTGCAGTGGAGGTAGCACATTTTGGTACATTTGCCTGTGTTCTCAAACTTTAGTATATATACATACGCGTGTGTACATATGGCTTGTGGTGGATGAATGGATGACGGCTGGTGTTGTGGAGTGATGAAGCGCGCCGCTGATCAAGTGGATGCCGCGTCTGATCACCTAAATCTGTGGTATAGTCTCGTTGGTCCCGCCGTGATGGGTAAGTTGATTGCACGCGGCAGAGGCGGGTACTGTGTTGTCATTCTGTTTCTCAAGTGTTTGTTTGCCTGAACTCACAGGATCTAGAGCATGGGAAACTAAGGAAGATTCTATATACTCTATTATTTGAGACGCCATTAAAGGTGTTTGACGCAGGGGAGACTATATTATAAACTTTGAGGAGCATTGTTAATATGTAGCCAATGATGAGTGGTGGCCATTCATTCAAATTTTGTTGTTGTAAAGTGGTGTAGGTATGCATGCAAGGCCTGTTTGGAAGTCAGAACCGTGGGAAGAAGAGAAGAGGGGAAGAGGATCAGCGGGTGGTGGGCGAGTGTGTGGGTGTTGAGAGGGAGTTGGTGGTTAGACCAAGATAAAGATGAAAGCAGGAACGACAACAAAGAAAAGGAAGACGAAGAAGAATAGAGAGTAGGAAGAATAAAGGGGATGAAAGAAAAGAAAAAGAAAACACGAGCGTGAAGACATAATTTAGTACTGTTATTTCATGAGAACTTTAATAAACATATAAAAACGTATCTATTAGCAGCTTAGCACAGTACCACACTACTTCACCGAATTGTGGGAACCTTCCATTCTCTCTTTTCTTTATTGTATGAGTTATTATGTTTATATCTCTACTAAAACAAGCGGTTAATACGGCACGATAATATACTTCCTGCATGAACTCACACAAACCTGTTACCAAATTAAATCTAGTCATTTCAATCCTCACACTTGATGCACATAGCTGACAATTATTATCTTGAATGTCCTCTCCTTCATCTAAGTTACGCTGCTGAGCTATGTGATATTCTTGATAAAGTAGCTACTCCTTCCACCAAGAAAGTTGCTTCTCTGAAATTGTAATTCAATCCACGTCCTCAGAGTACATTGATGGAACGTCCGCCTCCCCACCACTCTGGCATGACGATTTGAAACTGGATATATGTCTGTCAATATTTATCCTCTATCTGTCTATCTAACTATATCTATCTATCTATTCTACACACACACACACACACACACACACACACACACACACACACACACACACACACACACACACACACACACACACACACACACACACACACACACACACACACACACACACACACACACACACACACACACAAATACATTCTTCTCTGCCTCCCTAACCTCCCTCACCTCACCTCTCTCTTACCCTCCTCCTATTTTTTACATCTCCTCCCCATTTTTTCTTCCCCTCCCTTCTCCCACCCCCCCTTCCCCTCTTTGTATCCAGCTCTCCATCCCCCCAACGAACGTGTCGTGTCCTATATTTTCTACCTTGTTTTTTTCCTCTTCTTTCCATTTCCTCCCTTCACCTCCCCCTCTCACTGACCCATCACTTCCTCATGCTGTTTTGTCTCCCCCTTTCATATCCCTTCTCCCCCCTTTTCCCTCTTTTTCATTTCCTCAACCATCCACATGCATACAATCTACTCTCTCTTACCTCCTGTTCCCCACCTCGTCTTGTTTACCTTTCTGTTCCTTCTCTTCTTATTCTTCATGTCTTCCCCTCGCATCTCCTGTCACCGCCACTTGGTCTTCACTCTCCCTCTTGCCTGCGTGTGTGTTTGTGTTTGTGTTTGTGTTTGTGTTTGTGTTTGTGTTTGTGTGTGACGCAAATCCTTCTTTCATTATTTGTTCAATCTAGTTTATTCATTATTTGCTTCATGACGTAATGCATCAGGAAGGTCACGTGGCGCTGCACATAACTAAGAACATGCTAATCAAAACCTAACTTTGTGTCCATGAGGAAAGGTTACCTAAGATGAAAGGTTGGATGAATTAGTCTAGGTTGGTCTTTTAATCAATGACTCAATTTAATCAGAGAAGCAAGTAATTGGTATTTTAATCAATGTATGTATCTATTTGTCTATCTATCTTTGTTTCTATATCTATCTATCTATCTATCTATCTATTCGTCCATTCTTTTTAACTGCAAATAATCAAGGAGTGAATGTCATACCTTCAAACAGATCACGGAACAGATAATGTAACAAGACTTCTGTAGAGGTCAGAGAACCGGATCATCGATTGCACTTACGATTAAAGGTCAGTTAGCAGAATCTCGCCTTATCATTATAGCTCATTAAGAAAAAAGAAAATAACGATAATATGGAAAGACTTTTAGAAATACTGAATATAAAATGTACAAATATAAGTGAATAAAATATAACCAATGCGTATGAAAATGGTTAATCTCTTTAGGTATCAGATTTATACATGAATGGCGCCTCCAAGTGGTTTCTGATCCCTTTTTAACGTTTCTATATTCTCAATAGTAATAACGGAACACGTATTCAATAAAACCAACCCATGATTTCTAGTTTAAGCATAGGCTACACGTGGATTAGATGACTTTATTTATTCATTGTGAGGCTCAGGATGGGTTCTAACAGTAGCCAGCCAACATGACAGCCTCTTTGGGGACTAACTTATATATATTCAACTTTTCCGTCACAGCAGACAACCTACAGTGGACCGCGTAAACAATTCAATAAAGACAGTATAAGGAATATGGAAGTTTAATTGGGTTGGACTTGTGGAAAGGAAAAGGAAAATAATGTTGAAATTGGTTGGAATTGTGGAAAGGAAGAGGAAAATAATGTTAGGATTATTACATTACATAAGCCTCCAAATGTAGATAAGCTAGTGCATATTAGATTTAGACTATATGAAGGACGTCTAAGTGTAAGAAAGTGTGCGTTTTTTACGTAAATATATATGAATGAAGCAGAAAGTTCAAAAGAGATAAAAAAAAGTAATACCTCTCGGAAATATATAGATTGTGTATTGAATTAGATAGAATAGTAAGGAAATACGTATCAAGGTTGAAAAACACTTACAATACCGAGATTACAGTTGTAGGGGAGACTAAATCCGATCCAGCTGTGCATGATAAAGGTAAAGACATAACTGAGTCGAGTAATACTGCGATTCAACAAGTGAGTATCGTAGTGGTGAGGACATGAATACAACGTTGAGTGATTACTTTTTATCACTACTTTGACGAGAGACTCAAAGTAGCAAATCATATATTCCTGAGAGTGAGGCAGCAGAACTATAAAGGAATGTGACTATTATCTTGAGTGATTGTCCCTGGTAATATTGGTACACGTGGAAAAGTACACATGAATATATTATTGAATGCATGAATACATTAAAAAAAAGAATCAAAAGTCGTTTGGTTCGAGAGAATGTTTATTGAGCGCATTAAAAAGATTTATAGCAACATTCTGGTTAGTATTTTTGGCAACAATTGCATACTAGAGCACTGCCTCGATTATAGAGACGAGCTAACACGGTGCAAATTAAGGGAGAATTCACTTTTATATATTTTTTAACGTAGTAAGTAACCGTAACTCTGTAAGAACAAAAAATATGATATAGTCAAGGAATTACATATACATTACATGCCTTATAATTTAACTTAGTTACGAAGGTGAAGCTCCATAACATTGTTTCTATGCATGTTTACTTAGAACAAATATTTCCGTAGTGAAAGGGCAAAAACCTGTTTGATCTCATTTCTGTTGGAAATTTCCAGCTCAAGATTGGAAATCCATTTCCATCATAAATAAGTGAAAAATATTTGGAACAAAAGTTGTAAACTTTCAATTTGCAATAAGATTTGTTGGCTGTTTTCCTGTTTGATGAAGTATTTATGAAAAAATGGTGAAACAGTACCTGAGAAGCTTTTCCATAATTTCATTTTTCACAAGTAACGGTTCAGGAGAGGAAAACCAGAAGAGGCTTATTAATTTCTCCGCATTATTTGAATAAAATAAAATTTTCTTATTAATAAATAATTACCATCCGATCATATAATACAAAATACTTCATCAGAGTATTAAGAACTACAAAAGTTTATGGTACATAGAATCAGGTATGATACTGGATCATGGCGTGGAATACGAGTAGTTATATGGAGCAAAATTTAAGTAAGTATTGAAAAATCTGATACGTGGAGTTCCTCAAGTCTCCTTGTTAAAAATACATTACCGTTCACCATCTACATCATCATTGTGGGATAAGGAGCGACACTAACAGTTATGCAGACGGTTACAAGTCAAGTTGGATCATTAGGTACTACAGTTATACAAAAACAAAATAGTCAAAATAGACATGAATGTATTCATATTATTGCTTGACACGTGTATTCTAGTGTGATGTTTTGTACATAAGGTGAATATAGCACGTCATTCACACTGAGTTGCATCACACTGATAATACGTGACGAAGTATTCTTAGAAAAACCCTTTGAGGATCAGATGAATACAACAAAACATTAATCTCTTGAGAGTCTCGACATGTCTTTGAAAATTGTGTCTCAAAGACAGTGTTCTGCGTTATAGTTTGGCATTTGTATATATTTTGCTATGTTCATGAATAATTATGTATTGTTTGATATAAATTTTTATTTCCAATTAGCTTCTGGGAAAGAGAACACACTGAAAACAGAGACCAGCCATTACGAAGGAGGTCATTGACGGCAATCACAGCGAAGATTATTTTTGCTAATTGTGAGGAGTGCAGCGAATTCTGAAAACAGAGAGAGAGTGCGAGATAGATAGATAGATAGATAGATAGATAGATAGATAGATAGATAGATAAATAGATAGAGAGAGAGAGAGAGAGAGAGAGAGAGAGAGAGAGGAGAGAGAGAGAGAGAGAGAGAGAGGGAGAGAGAGAGAGAGAGAGAGAGAGAGAGAGAGAGAGAGAGAGAGAGAGAGAGAGAGAGAGAGAGAGAGAGAGAGACTGTCCTGTGTTAAATTCTTGGCTACGTAAAAAAAAAAAGATCAATAAACGTTATATACAGACATACAAACAATAGATGGACGAATTCTTTGGTTGAGGAATGCCAACTATTCACATCATTTTCCTTCACAGTGCTCTGCTAAAAATTGACTTTAGGTATATACATTTTTTTTTTCAATTTCATCTCAGTTGGCTGCGTTTTCACATGGTTCTGTGTGTTTCGAAATAAAAAAAAACAAAAAGTAAAAAAAATATGGAATTGAGTTTTTGTCGTTATATATTGGCAAAAGTTATGTGATTCGGTCCATTGAGTTCCTGTTTCTACCATCAAATAATTTGTTTTCTATAAGGTAAAAGAATTAATCCACATGCCTAACTGTCGCGTTAAATCATGCATCTTTCTCTGACTTAATGGTTAGGTTAGGTTAAGTTAATTTAGGTTGGGTTAGGTTAGGTTAGGTTTGGTTTGGTTTGGTTTGGTTATTTAGGTTAGATTTGGTTAGGTTAGGTTAGTTTAAGTTAAGTTAGGTTAGGTTAAATTGATCTATTACGATGTTTTTTTTCCGCTTGTTAGGTTAGGTTAACTTGATCTATAACTATGCTTTTTTTTTTCTGTTTGTTTTGCCTCATTTCGTAAGTATCGAGTACAACCATGAGCTTATTGATGGGTTTGGACGTGCATGACTTATCACCGTCATCCCCGCATGTTTGTTGCATGCTGTATTTCATTTAGGAATGTCATGTATAGTGCTGGGATATATCAGGTTTTATTGCCTGTTACGGACCTACCTGTAACCCAGCCCATATGTAGGGTGTGCGTGTGTTCATGCGCGCCTACCCCTCATGCACTACTCACCTGTTCCTCCTATACTACTGCCTTTTCTCTCTCTCTCTCTCTCTCTCTCTCTCTCTATTTTCATCAAACACACACACACACACACACACACACACACACACACACACACACACACACACACACACACACACACACACACACACACACACACACACACACACAGACACCACATACGTACACACATACACACACACGGCCGCGCGCGCACCCTTTCCCTTACAGAAGCTCATACAAGCAAAAATCTCCCTTCCCCCAGTGTGTGAGAGAGAGAAAAAAAGATGAAACAAAAAGAATTTCCTCTGGGGCACAAAAACGTTTATTGCTTTCCCTCAAGATACATAAACATAAAGCTACACTCCCAGCCTGGATCCATGCTCTTGCTACTACTACTACTACTACTACTACTACTACTACTA
>JAXIVD010000416.1:125615-127237 GCA_036785275.1 Cancer borealis
ACGAAAAAAGGCAAGAGACGAAAAAAGGGCAAGAATCAACAAAATATTAAGGCAAGTGAGAAAAAAAAAAAAAAAAAGGGCAAGAGAGTCAACACGAAACACAGCAAGGGATAACGAAAAGAACAAGCAATAAATGGAATATGTGGAGAATTATTTGGTACTATTATTTAATGTATTTTTTGTTTATTTGTCAGTGTCAGGTCAGGTCAGGTCAGGTTAGGTCAGGTATAGGTATTAAGTGAAGGGAAGGGAGGACAACAGGCTAACATGGCGCCGCTAAATTATCGAAGAAATGAAGAAAAAAAAAATCTGTAATCCGAAATGGAATATTTTTTTTCCCTTTCTTTTTTTTTTTCTCTTTTAATTTTTTGATAGACGTTGAAAAAATGTTTTATATAAATTTTCAACGTCAGTGCCAAAAAACCAGAAACTTATACTGACGGACGTGCAGAAGCATGGACAGGACCGTTCTGAACATGTATAAAAAAAAAAAAACTAAATTAATATATAAATGACTTTTTATAATATTCCTGTGACATACACAAAAAAATTATATGTGACTTGGAGTGACTTTCAATATAATTATTTAAATATAACTCTCTCTCTCTCATCTCTCTCTCTCTCTCTCTCTCTCTCTCTCTCTCTCTCTCTCTGTCTCTCTCTCTCTCTCATCTCTCTCTCTCTCTCTCTCTCTCTCTCTCTCTCTCATATAGCACTGCTCATAGGAATATCATGCAGAGTAAGTACCTCAAAATAAATAGCATTAGCACACACAATCCTAGCCTCCACACCTCACCACTCCAGGGCTCACTTGACAAATGCATGTGTTATGTTTATACTGTTTGCAAGCGTGTAGATGTCTGGGTGTGACTCGGTGTGGGTGAGGTTTGGTCTGGGTGTAGCTCGGTGTAGGTGTGGCTCGGTGAGGGCGTGGTTTGAAAAACGTATGCTTTATAGACATGACATCGAGGGACACAACACAACACAGACACACACACACACACACACACACACACACACACCACACACACACACACACACACACACACACACTCACACACACACACACACAGACATGCAAGAACTTACCATGAGGTTAAGGGGTACTTTTACAAACGCAAATTAACAAACCGAGAATTACTGTTCAGTTTTTTTTTATTATTAAATGAATTCAACAGTCTGGGATACACATTTCACATAAAGAAGTACACAAACATCCGCAGTTCTTTCCCATATCACACAAGAGATCCACATTTTTTTTCTCGTATTCACAAAAATACCATAAAACAGACAGTCTCAGGAGGGGGCAAGGGAAGCATCCTTTGTAGTGCTCCTACACTCCACTCGCTTACGGGAAGGTGAGGGTCCGAGGCTCCTCGCTTCATTCAGGTTCGTTCTCATTCCTCTCTGCGTTTGCTTGCAGTAAGGTGGTTTTAATAAGCTCCGAGGCGTTCTTCTCGGCATCTTTGTTTTTTGTTGCTCCAAAGAGGAAAGGAAGACGGGGCAGTAATGGTGTGGTGGTGATGTGGTGGAGGTTGTTTGGTCAGTTGGTTGGATTCTACAGTGGTGAGGCTGGGCTTAGGATTAGGATTAGGATGAAGGATTAGGATTAAAAGGAAGAT
>JAXIVD010000416.1:127437-134937 GCA_036785275.1 Cancer borealis
AAAGGGGAAGGGGAAGGGTGGGGAGGTGAACGAAAGGGGAGGGGGAAGGGTGGAGAGGTGAAGGAAGAGAGAGGAGGAGGAGGCGTGGCATCCCGCCCGCCCGTCTGTCTGTCTGGCCGGGTGCCACCTACTCATCACGCCTAATGCGCTGCCTACCTCGTGTCCTTATCGACGGTGCCAACTGGGGAATGCTAGGGTGGGCGTGGGTACTAGGTGAGGCTGTGAGGGTAGGCGTGGGTACTGGGTAAGGGTGATGGGGTGGGCGTGGGTACTAGGCGAGGGTGAGAGTGAAGATGTTACTAGGCTTTAAATAGCACTGCACATGTCTAGTAATGTAATGTACATGGATAGATAATCATTACTACTTATTATTGTAAATTGTTCTGTTACTTTCTTTTTCTTTTTCTCTCTTTTTCTTAGCTCACCCACCAATTCATGTTTTATTTTTTGGCTCTCTATGCATTAATTTTCCACTTCACTTTGATCTACCAGATGTTTATATTTGGTGCCTCGTCATCTTTCATCCCAAGACCCATTATATTATATTGTCTTTAATCTTTACTCTCTTCTCCTTTCTCTTACCTTTTTTGGTTAATCTTTCTTCTCTTTTCTTCAATTCTCAGCATCCTTGACTTTCGATTCTTATATTTCAGCCTCCCCTTCCCTTCCCTTCTTCCTGTAATCATCTGATCCGTATACACACACACACACACACACACACACACACACACACACACACACACACACACACACACACACACACACACACACACACACACACACACACACACACACACACACACACACACACACACACACACACACACACACACACACACACACACACACACACACACACACACACACACACAGGTACACACACATACACACACATGTATAATATGCAAATATATATATATATATATATATATATATATATATATATATATATATATATATATATATAAACCACTCTCTCTCTCTCTCTCTCTCTCTCTCGTTATTCCTTTCCTTCCTATTTCCCCTCTTCCTCTATATAACTCACCGTTACATTCTTGAATCTCCTCCCTTCAACCTTCCTCTCTTTCCACCCTTTCACCCTACCTTCCCCCTTCTTCACTCCACCCTCAAACTGACGCCCTCTCCCATTCATCCTCCTATCCCCTGCCTTCCTCTCCTCCTGTAGACCTGGGGCGAGGTGCCAAATGGTGTTGGCATAGTTGGTGTCACCTTAGAGCCAGGACTTCAGGCACTACGTCACCAAGACACTTGCTGGTGCTCCCTCCACCTTTGTTGTTAAATCCTCTCACCACTCGCTGACTGACTGACTGGCGTTGTGCAGTTGAGATATACGTTAGCATTGCATTTATAGTCATACCTAAGCTAACCTCACATATCTGAATTTAGATGTTTTAAGTTCATCAAATGGTTGAAGTGTTGAGAAGACGAGCCGCTGAGGTGAGCTAATCAACCTTCACATGAAACAGATGAGGATAATTAAGCTCTAAATGCAATTAGGTTTTAGTTCATGCAAATCATTATACGTTCCTTTGATGTTCGCATTTATGAGAAAAGGTAAAGGCAAACCCTGAATATCAGAAGCTAATGACCAGAACACTCATCACTTCGCCGTGACAGCGCCACTCCTCTGCCACTCCTCTGCCACTCCTCTGCGACTCCTCTGCCACTCCTCTGCCACTCCTCATCCAAGTCATAGTCATCTAGCGGTGGGAAAATGTATGACAGTGATTCAGCGAAAGTGGCAGGTGTGTCATGACGCTACCTGTTATTTTAATTTTTTAGGTCTTTTTATTATAATTTTTTTTTTTACATATAAAGGGTACTGGCTCCGGGACAACAAAAAATCGTAAAAAAGAAAAGAAAATCCCGCTTGTCGCTTGCCGTTGATTTACATTTATTACTTCTATGATCTATAAGCATAACTATAACCAACATTTTAATGGCTTTCTTGGTGTAATGCAAGTAAGTCACGTAAACTTGACAATGTATCTTATTCTAGCACATGACAATGAAAAAAAAAAAAAATTAAATTAAATCCACATGTCCTTTCTGTATTCTGTCTTTTCATATCTCTGAGCTTCCTTCCATTCGTCAAGGGCAACCAAGTGTCACATGGCAAAATATATGCCACGGAAATATTGGTCAGAAGCATGTGGTGTGGGTTTGCATTTTGGGGTTAGGGTTGTGGGTGCTGGAGCGGCGTGGGCTGAATGGCCTTGAACGGGCAGGTGGTGGTTGGGGGAGAGGGGCTGAGAGAGAGAGGGAGAGGGAGAGGGGAGAGGGAGAGGGAGAGGAAGAGGGAGAGGGGAGAGAGAGGGGAAGGGCGAGGCACCGGCTGTTGTGCCTCACTTTGGTGCCTCTTAAGTGACTTGTTTTTAAACTTATCTCCTTTGTACTTGACTTCCTTTTTTTTCCCCTTCCTCTCTTCTTGTCGGCACTTAGAGCGGGCCAGTGCGTGCCCATCGTGACATCCTGCTGCTGTTTTCTGCTCTCGCTGGTGGTGTTACTGTTATTGCTGTTGTTTTTGTTACTGTTGCTGTTGTTTCTTTCTAACTTTTATACTTTACCACGCTGTCCTTAACGACCCTCAAAGGCCCTTACCGCGCCTGCCGGGTCCCTTAACTAAATGACCTCCTATTATGGTGTGGACACGGCCGTCACCATAATTACCTCCAGTGATCCAAAGGGAGAGTCTGTCAGCTTTCCCAGATCTGTTGGTGCATGAAAGAGATATGACCGACAGTAAGCAAGATTTCCTCGCTTGCTTGCTTTAATCCTGTTACTCCGATGCCACTCATGACACACACACGCACACACACACACACACACACACACACACACACACACACACACACACACACACACACACACACACACACACACACACACACACACACACACACACACACACACACACACACACACACACACACACACACACACAGGAAAATGCCGTGTCCAAGAGTGTGTGTTCTGTAGTAAGAGTTTGAGTGGCGTGAAGGTAGTGGTGGTGATGGTGGTGGTGGTGGTGATGGTGGTGGTGATGATGGTGGTGGTGGTGGTGGTGGTGGTGGTGGTGGTGGTGGTACTTCTGACGGTACACATCTTCTTCAACACTTTCACGACTATCATTCGTACACACATTTCAAGCAACAGTTTTCTAGTTTTCTCCACTACTCATACTCTCACAGATTTTTTTCTTTTCTTTCTAAAAATGAACATGTCTGATTGATAGAAAAATAATATCGCTGTGCATTTTGAATGATGTTCAGGTTTTTGAGGTTCTTGTTCTGCACTGTGAGTTATGGAGGTGAGTGTGAGTCTCCACCCAAATAGTGTTATATTAACGTTATTAAACATGTAAGTAATTGTCACGACACTTCCTCATCAGCTGCCACTTAACAACTTTCATGCAGTGTTGCAAAACATTTATATATGAAATATGCTCACTTTTCAACCTAAAAAACAGAAGAATGGTAATATTGTAGTGGTATATTTAATTCGAAAAAAAATAGTTTCGTGGAAGTAGAGATTTATTAATTTTAAATCTAATCATCAGTAATGACGTCAAATATATAGATTATTTGGAAGTATTTGAATGATTTTCTGAGTACCAGCGAGAAGTGGCTCCGAAAGTATCGTTTGGTTACGTCATAAAACCTTCGTGTATGAAAACTCATCACTGTCCGTCAAGGAAGACACGACTGAAAAGTTTTAAAGTCTTGGAAATACACCAAGCCGCGTGAATACTTCCATAAAGATCATTCTTGCACGGAATAAGTCGGCTGTAACATGCGCATGTGTGTAGAAAGTCGCCCTTGAAACTACGTGTTTCTCCTGGACGCAGCAAAAAGCGGGATGCCCTCAGTCGTCAAGCCGAGTGACACTTGAGCGTCCTGTCCAACAATGGTGCCATATAACTCTGCTTCTTCTATCAGGGGAGGGTCAGGGAGCAAGTTTGTCACCCTATTAAACACGACCGTCTCAAGGGGTTGTCTGGATGGGAAACTGTCTGGTGTAGTCTTGGAACGCCTTTACGAAAGTGTCAGCGAGAGCGAGGTGGCCGGTTGTGTGGCGTCGTGGCTGCAGTCAGTGCTGGGCCACGCTGTGGGACGCACTGAGTTTCTCTTGCTCTCTCGAGTTGGGCTGACTCACTCGGACTTACTACTGACACACTTACTCTCTCTCGTAGCTTTCGGTCGACTCTCCCTACCAATATTATGTTCTAGTTACCTATAGTTGCTCACGTCACATTGATCACTGAGCTTGTGTTGTTGACGGGGTCGTATGAGTGATACTGACCAGACAAACTACGACTACTAACTTGCAACTTGAAAGAAAGAATGTCTGAGGACAAGCGAGTCACGTGAACTTGACGAAAATATACCAGAGTGTTTTCGAGAGGATATTTAGCAATTACCAAGAGACGAGTGTCCATCAGGGAGACTGTTGGACTAACTTTGACCACCTGTCACCCTGACCTGCCACAAGGGAGTCGTGGAGTAAACGCCGGTGTCACCTCGCCTCGCAATCCGAGGGTCAGCCGCCCTAGGATGTCCGAGGGTTTTCTGCCTTGAGCCTGAGATCATCCTGAACAAAGGTATGACATGATATGATGTTCAGTTATTCTTGTTCGTCTTCAGGATAACTTGTCTTCACTCAACTCTAATGAAACACTGTATCTTAAGTTTCGAGAAGTTGTAATCAGGTTACACATTTGTCAACTCAAAACATTAATCAAATGAAAAATATCGGACAACAAGGACACGATCAAACTAGAATAGAACACAAGATAGTCAAACATACAAGCTGTAGTGTGGCAGCTTAACTACAATTATATGACGGAGATTTATGTAGATGCTTCCGTCCTCGTGTGTGGATTATTACTTGAGGCACAACGACGCATTGAAGTTTTTGACGACCAAAAGCTGCGTCACGTGGTACTAATATTTGAGAATCACAGATAAACAGCGCAACAAACACTACACGCTGCACACACTTCTTGTTGCTATGATTCACATGATGATTTCCTTGCTGGGTTTTAATTTCTTTGCGCCATTTATACATTAAGAGAAGACAGATAGATGAATATATTGGAATTATCTCCATGTAGTAGTGTCCTTTTTATATGGTTATATGGTATTATTCTTGCTTTTTTGTCCGTCATTCACAGTTGGTTAAAAGTTATTCTTCATTAGGTTTATTTTAGTGAGTTTTGGTGTAGATGGATGTTGCACTTAGCGTCACTCACTCTCTATCCAATCATGTCATGCTTTTCTGCTTCTTACTTAAGTTTCTCGATTCGATGATACATTTGGAATAACTAATTTGGTTGACCTGAGGGATAAAAATGAATGAAGTGATGAATAATGTTGATGACAGATATTATTAGAGTTATTTTTTGTCTCATCGTAGTAAGCCTTCAGAGAAAATAACATAAATGAGCAGCTCCTTGGCAAATTTATATAGTGTTGCTTTGTCTCGTCCCTTCCTATTGTAAAGGAAGTTCAACCCACACCTGAATGTGGCGGAAGGAACCTTTTCATTCATTACACATCTCCACCCTTACACACACACACACACACACACACACACACACACACACACACACACACACACACACACACACACACACACACACACACACACACACACACACACACACACACACACACACACACACACACACACACACACACACACACACACACACACACACACACACACACACACACACACACACACACACACACACACACACACACACACCGTATCGCTTCCCGGGGCCGGAATAATAATGATGAGAGTAAGTTGTCAGTAATGTTTTCTCTCTCCAGCCCCACGAGCGGTGCCGGTGGCCGGGTGGAGAGGCACAAGAGGACACAAACAGACTTTCTATTCACTTCCATTGCTAGACAGACAAGACAGACACAAGGGAAGCTCACGATTGTTAGTGCACATTGATCACAGATTAAGCATCATCGAAAAGGGTGACGTGTATATGACTAAAATACGAAGATCTATGTCAAGTTTATGTTGGTATTCTGAACTAGAAGCTGGATAAAATCACAGTTATTATGGTTATAGGAAGAACAGCGCTTCGACGATGTGCATTTGTTTATTTAAGTTTCGTTCTTCCTCTTCAAAGTAGGTTCACGCATATAAACAGCCTCGTGGGGTCTGATTGAGGTGGAATTACCTTGTCACTCTCCGATTACAAAGTGTGCCACTGATAAGCAATCACTGGAATGTCCTTACCTATGAACGATCTGTGGGAGAAACAGAGATGCAAGAAAATTACTTTTTACTGGCCTCTTAAATGAATATTGGAAAGCAAAACGTCACTACAGAAATATATATATATATATATATATATATATATATATATATATATATATATATATATATATATATATATATATATATATATATAAATATATAAGCACTCTATCGTCATCTCTAGACATGGCAGAGTTAGAGTGCACAGTTACCCTCCGGCATGACTGTTGGGTTGATTGTTATACATTGTTTCCGACTGTCTGCAAGCATATGTCTGATGAAAAATACTGATAAAAACAGAAATAATAAAATAGATAAACTTTTACAGTGTCTTCAAACACCCAAGCAGAACAAAATATCCACTTATACAAGAACTTAAGGATTTCAGTCAGATTTGCATTTCCGTTCGTCTTCTGTCCAGTCGCTGCTCTTTCCTGAAGGTCGTTCGTCTTCCCTGTGGTAATAAAATACCACGCAGTAACCACTGGAATTTCTCCTGGCCGTAGGAGCACCTGTCCGGCATTCCAAAAGTATGATTACAGCCATGATCGCGATAGTTACCGCCTCGCCGTCTGACACGCCCCCTCGCTTGAGTTCCGCTGGCGCCTCCCGCCCTCCCACAATCCGCGACGTACCAGCCACAAGCTTCTCACACACTAGCACGCTGTTCGCTGACCCACACCGGAGGAATGCGTGTACAAATCCTATGCTTGTATATAGGCTTGTATTGTCTTGTTTTCATCTGTATAATGAGGGAATCAGACTTGTAACACCGTATTTCCACAACCACACGGGTCTGTATTATGTTGAATTATACCAAGTAGGCTGTTGCTCCATTTAGAATGAAGGCGAATGTTGGTCACCTATAACTTCCTGCTCGTGGGTGACCTTGAAGGCTCGGGTTCCAAGGTCACTCTACTAGTGCTGCAATCGAGGTCGTAGGAGCCAGACTTTGGTGATCTTTTACCTGATGTGTTTTGATCTAATGCTTGTAAGAAGATCAGACATACACTTAAAAAGGTTACGATAGATTGTGTATAGATGCATTAACACACAGACACACACACACACACACACACACACACACACACACACACACACACACACACACACACACACACACACACACACACACACACACACACACACACACACACACACACACACACACACAATGGAAGTCTGATTTACACTTAATTT
>JAXIVD010000416.1:139937-152437 GCA_036785275.1 Cancer borealis
TCCGGTAATGATGACAATGTTTTCGTTGACTGCGAGAAAAAAAACTTACTGCCTCAAGAAGCAATCATAAATATAGTATTCAACCTCACAGAAGATCAGGGAAAGGGAGAGGATGAGCATTGCTTCTACTGGTAGCAAGACCGTCTTTTGAGAGTGTCAAATAAATTTTTTTTTTTTTTAACATTAAAAGGGTACTCTAGCTAAGGGACAAACAAAAATAATGTAAAAAAAATTCCCGCTTGTATCAGTGATTTTCTATGATTAGTTTTGTTTTCTGCAATATCATGATGAATTATTTTGACTACTTTTGTTTCTAACTTATATTGTGAATGAGTGGTGAGGTGCAGTTAATGTTTGTGTGGTGAAAGTGTGGTGAAGTGCATTGTTTGTGTGGTGAAAGGGTGGTGAAGTACAGTGTTTGTGTGGTGAAAGGGTGGTGAACTTGGAATAATATTTTCTACCTTGAATGAAACGCGTCGAAAGATTTCAGACATGGTGGTGGGAGCGGGCGGTGACTGTTGGTTTTGATAATGATCGTGTGTGTGTGTGTGTGTCTGTGTGTGTGTGTGTGTGTGTGTGTGTGTGTGTGTGTGTGTGTGTGTGTGTGTGTGTGTGTGTGTGTGTGTGTGTGTGCGTGTGTGATAGATAGATAAATAGAGAGATATATAGAGAGATAGATATATAGAGAGAGCTTAAGGCAATAATTGTTTCTCATTATAATCTGTGATGCAGAGGAATAATTTCTTTAAGCCTGACTGCCTTAATCATGCACTTGTAACGTCAACAGGGAAGAACAGCGCCATAGCCACCACCTATAACCATATATAGAAATATAAATGCTTAGAAAAAAAGAAATTTAAAAGTTACAAAAGAGGATTTACAGAACATTTTAGGTTTCAGAGTCTATTAAGTATGCAGTCAAAGCAAAATTACCCTAAAAAGACATTCAAAACCTAAAATAAAGTGTTCTTGAAAGAATAATCGAAGAATCGGAAACAAAAACACAACAGATGGCAGGAGGCTAAGAGGAAAAACCAAACATGCTCTTCTCGGCAAAAAAAAAAAAAGAGAAAAAAAAAATTCTTGCACTTGCGTATAGACAATTTATATTCTTAGTTAGAAATCCACTCACTTTCGCCTTTCATGGGTAACGCAACTCATCGCCTTGAATAACGACGTACTAAGACAATGAATAACGCTGCTATATAGTGGAAGTGTGTCGAGTTTCATTACGAAGTGGTCAGGGACAAGAGAACATTGTGGTTATATTTTACGCTTTCATATAGGTGTGAAAATTGTCTGCCGGGAGGGAGAGTGGCAAGATGGCAGTGGAAATAAGAAATCACGTACTGTGCTCATATATGTATAGTTCAGTCCACCTTGTGTCACTATATGTATATTTTATTATTATTAATTTTTTTTAAATCCTTAACCCATGGCGCCGGAAAGCTTAATAGAGACCTTAGATGGTTGACCTCCTCTCGTTAGTAGAGCGGGTTAGATTTTAAAAGTGACGAGGAGTGTCACATGCAGAGTCAGATAAATTATAGCCGACCTTGTGAGTTCAGAATCCGCTTTAAGATTCTTTCAATAGAGTTAGTTCATGCGACACCATTGACTGCATATGATTTCTATCTCATCATTAGAGGGTGGTGTGAGGGTTGTTTCACTTCACTTACACTCCCTGAGGCAAGTATTTAGCGACAAGGACGGAGTGTTGTGTTGTGGCCGCAGGGAGACATGATCACCTAACCTAGTGAACTGTAAGTAATTTGAGCTGCACTAGATTAGAGATTACAGGTGACGTTTTTTTCATTTTTTTTTTACACTTTGATTGGCACTGTTTTGTTATATAAGTTAGATGTGCTTCGCTGCTGCAATTTATCCACCCCAAAAGTAGAGTGAATTGTTCTTTATTTACCTGAGTTTCTTTTTGTATGAGACGTAACTTCACGCTGGTAATAGCACGACGCAAGGACCTAGGAAGAGGCAGTCACTACGGATAGGTAGGTAAGCTTTACAAAACACTCGCACCTCGCCGTGACCTTGCAGCGTGACTTGCAGGAGCAGCGTGTGTGTACTCTACCTTACCGTACCTCCGACTGGCAGGGTGTTGTTGGTCCCTTCTAGAGAATACACATTACCCCCACACCTAAATATCATCCGTCATTATGATAGCTTAAAGGCTCTGATATTGTGTTGTAAGAAATATAACACAAACTACCACTATAAATAGGTGTTATATTTTGAAAGGAAAAGGAAATAGTTGAGGGCTAAAATGTAGGTGTATTCAAACATAGCAGTTTTTCGCACGAGCGCTTTGAAGGTGGAGAGACGAGGGTGGAGGAGTGGAAACATATTTGGAAGATAATTGAGGTGGAGAAGTGGGGATAATCCATGGAATGAAGAGTGAGGAGAGGAAGTATTGTAGTGGAAGGTAGTAAAAGTGACACATAAGGTGTTGTATTTGTAAAGAATGACGGAGCTGAATATCTCTATTGGGACGAACTTTTCCCCGTATGGTAAATGGGAAGACACATCTTAAATTGAGTCTTGTGATCCATGCCATGACGAAAATAAAGGCATTGAAGCACACCCAAAGTATTCAAACCTTCAAATCTCATAGACAAAACTAGGTAAGCAGATTAACAGAGTAACACGTGCGTAACTAATCTTACAAGGCTTAGATGGTGTGCCGGCGCTGGCTACATCCCTGACTCCTGAACCACAGAACCGGGTTGTGGGCCACGCCTGAATAATTTGGTCACCGAGGCTGCTAAAACTTTCCCTCACATGAAAGGAACGCCCGCACACCCGCACACCCGCACCGCGCTCACTTCCTGAGGTTCCGTCAGCCTCCGCCTCCGCCTCCTCTCCGCTACAGAAGTGCTTAATGGAAGGAGAGCGAGCACCAGATATGATCCTCACTCCTCAGGCGAGGCTACGCAGGGAAAGGATGAGCAGTAATACGCTCATAGTAGGATCTGGGTTAGTCAGTCACTCATTCATTCACTAATTCATTCACTCATCACTTACCAAGCAACATGTTTCTACTGATTACCATTCACCGTGAAACTCGGAAGCAGACTTGCATAGTCACTCATGCTCATCTCGATAATAATGAGTGAGTTAGTTGAAAAAAAAGTCTTATTATGATTAAGAAGGAAATAATGGCAGTTCTTATCGCACATCCGGCAGCGCAGGTGTGCAGGTGGTGGTAGTGGTGGTGGTAGTGGTGGTGGTGGTGGTGATCACACTCTGGCCGTCGTACCACCTTGTCCGGTCACGTTGTATCGCTGCCATTGTCTCTGAAAAAAGCAAAACCCATTATATGACAATTATGAAATGGTTCTGTAAAGTATAACTGCAGTAATAACTTGTAATGCTTTGATAACAGGAAGGCACACTGGAGGGCGATACACAGGTGGTGAAGGTTGATACATAAGTACGAGAGAACGTAAACATTCGAGGCGTCACTATAAGAAAAAAATCTAAACCTACGCCAAATAATGGGCAAGAGGCATTTACAAAGTATTCGTGCTGGTTAACAATGCCAGGAAAACAAACCAACAACACTATTACTGACGCCCTTGTCACTCACACAAACACACACTTTCAGGAGACGCTCAAAACTTATCATGCACAACGCACACTAATGTAACATGCATGGGCGTTTATTACATAGCCTTGTGTAAACATTTATAGAGTATCGGCGCCGTCCTCCCTCTCTCCCCTTAGCGCACAGAGCAGCACACCAACAGTCCCATAGACACGATCAGTTGCATAACGCCTTAGAGGAATAATAATAGCCATGCAGCAACACCACAACGAGGCGTGTGTGTAGGGCCCCGCTACTGCAGGTGCTGTTCCGTACTGATTCACCTCTTGCAGCACACCTCTCTCCTGTGTGTGTGTGTGTGTGTGTGTGTGTGTGTGTGTGTGTGTGTGTGTGTGTGTGTGTGTGTGTGTGTGTATGTGTGTGTGTGTGTGTGTGTGTGTGTGTGTGTGTGTGTGTGTGTGTGTGTGTGTGTGTGTGTGTGTGTGTGTGTGTGTGTGTGTGTGTGTGTGTGTGTGTGTGTGTGTGTGCACTTCTGACTTGCTTAACTTAATTATAAAGTGTCTATGCATGATTCCCTCACGTCTAAAAACAACGCGTATCGAATATTTAGATTAGAATGATAAGATCGTAACCCGCGCCTTGTAACCTCCATCCCTGACTGCACGCCGCTCGTCTGAATACTTTCCTAGACAACTGAAGGGTGGATGAAAAGTTTTGAAAGGCTCTGTGCTCAGTATTGTTTTCCTTCATCCTTTCTTTTTTCTTTTATCTCTCTTTTATTCGTTTCGTCCTTCCTGTTTTATCTCTTTTACGATTATCACTGTAGCTAAACCATACAGCTTTCATGCGTCTAAATCAAATAAAAAAAAAAATCACGTACACAACACGTCTTCCACGTTCATAAAGCAATTTGTGTCGCAGTTGTTAACAGAAGCTCGTCAGCTGGCACACCGGGGAGGAGTGGAAGCCATTAATAACGACATGAAAACAGGAAAGCTGCAGCCATCAAGTGTGTAGTGAGTGAAACGCAATGATTCATCTCGTAACAGCACGCATCCTAGTATTGATCCGGCCTCGTTCTGTCATCAATAAGCACGCTATAAATACAAAAAAAAGTCATACCACAACCATAAATCCATTCAAAAGCCTGTCATACTAAGATTTTTTTTTCCAAGCACGTAAGATAAACAGCCACAGCATTGCCGTCCAATAGCCGCTGGGTTGGGGCACCGGTGAGAAAGGGGCTGTGTCCTGGTGTGTCTTGCTGTGGCTGCCACCGTAATTTGAACAGCAGACTTCCTCTACGATCTCATTAATAAGCTCCGTTTGTGGTGACCTTCAGACAACGCCGTGTGTGTGGGTGTGTGTGTGGGTGTGTGTGTGGGTGTGTGGGTGTGCGTTGAGGGTCAGTCGAAGCAGTATGGAATGGAAAGAAAGAAAAATTGCATTAGGTTGCGTCTTGTAGCGGAATTGTCTTTTCCTTACGAGCTTTATTTTTCTTCATCATATCATCTACTGTACCACAAAGTTTTCGTTGTGTTCAGATTGTCCTGAAATATTCTTAAATCATTAGTTGCACACACAAACACACACACTTACACACACACAAACACACACACACATGCTATTCCACTTTTATATACAATTAAACGTGGCTAGTGGGATAAGGTTTCACGGCGGCATCTCTGAAAGACACGCCAAGTATAAAAAATAGATAATTGTTCTTCCCTGTGTGCATTATTGTGGTTCTGACGTGAGACCTTTTTTCTTTTTTGCATTCCAGGTGAGTGAGTAACAGTGTGTGTGTGTGCTGGCGGTGTGGTCTGGTTTGGTCCTTTCGAGGTGGTGGTAAGTACGCTGTGATAAATACTATTCTATATTACTCTTCACTCTTCTGTGTTTCTGTCTGTCTGCCACGGTTTTATTTATTTCATGTATTTCGTCGTTATGTGTGTTTTTTTAATTTTTATTTATTTATTTATTTATTTTATTTTATTTTATTTTATTTTATTTTATTTTATTATTTTGTTGCTGTTGTGTGTGTGTATGTGTGTGTGTGTGTGTGTGTGTGTGTGTGTGTGTGTGTGTGTGTGTGTGTGTGTGTGTGTGTGTGTGTGTGTGTGTGTGTGTGTGTGTGTGTGTGTGTGTGTGTGTGTGTGTGTGTGTGTGTGTGTGTGTGTGTGTGTGTGTGTGTGTGTGTGTGTGTGTGTGTGTGTGTGTGTGTGTGTGTGTGTGTGTGTGTGTGTGTGTGTGTGTGTGTGTGTGTGTGTGTGTGTGTGTGTGTGTGTGTGTGTGTGTGTGTGTGTGTGTGTGTGTGTGTGTGTGTGTGTGTGTGTGTGTGTGTGTGTGTGTGTGTGTGTGTGTGTGTGTGTGTGTGTGTGTGTGTGTGTGTGTGTGTGTGTGTGTGTGTGTGTGTGTGTGTGTGTGTGTGTGTGTGTGTGTGTGTGTGTGTGTGTGTGTGTGTGTGTGTGTGTGTGTGTGTGTGTGTGTGTGTGTGTGTGTGTGTGTGTGTGTGTGTGTGTGTGTGTGTGTGTGTGTGTGTGTGTGTGTGTGTGTGTGTGTGTGTGTGTGTGTGTGTGTGTGTGTGTGTGTGTGTGTGTGTGTGTGTGTGTGTGTGTGTGTGTGTGTGTGTGTGTGTGTGTGTGTGTGTGTGTGTGTGTGTGTGTGTGTGTGTGTGTGTGTGTGTGTGTGTGTGTGTGTGTGTGTGTGTGTGTGTGTGTGTGTGTGTGTGTGTGTGTGTGTGTGTGTGTGTGTGTGTGTGTGTGTGTGTGTGTGTGTGTGTGTGTGTGTGTGTGTGTGTGTGTGTGTGTGTGTGTGTGTGTGTGTGTGTGTGTGTGTGTGTGTGTGTGTGTGTGTGTGTGTGTGTGTGTGTGTGTGTGTGTGTGTGTGTGTGTGTGTGTGTGTGTGTGTGTGTGTGTGTGTGTGTGTGTGTGTGTGTGTGTGTGTGTGTGTGTGTGTGTGTGTGTGTGTGTGTGTGTGTGTGTGTGTGTGTGTGTGTGTGTGTGTGTGTGTGTGTGTGTGTGTGTGTGTGTGTGTGTGTGTGTGTGTGTGTGTGTGTGTGTGTGTGTGTGTGTGTGTGTGTGTGTGTGTGTGTGTGTGTGTGTGTGTGTGTGTGTGTGTGTGTGTGTGTGTGTGTGTGTGTGTGTGTGTGTGTGTGTGTGTGTGTGTGTGTGTGTGTGTGTGTGTGTGTGTGTGTGTGTGTGTGTGTGTGTGTGTGTGTGTGTGTGTGTGTGTGTGTGTGTGTGTGTGTGTGTGTGTGTGTGTGTGTGTGTGTGTGTGTGTGTGTGTGTGTGTGTGTGTGTGTGTGTGTGTGTGTGTGTGTGTGTGTGTGTGTGTGTGTGTGTGTGTGTGTGTGTGTGTGTGTGTGTGTGGTGTGTGTGTGTGTGTGTGTGTGTGTGTGTGTGTGTGTGTGTGTGTGTGTGTGTGTGTGTGTGTGTGTGTGTGTGTGTGTGTGTGTGTGTGTGTGTGTGTGTGTGTGTGTGTGTGTGTGTGTGTGTGTGTGTGTGTGTGTGTGTGTGTGTGTGTGTGTGTGTGTGTGTGTGTGTGTGTGTGTGTGTGTGTGTGTGTGTGTGTGTGTGTGTGTGTGTGTGTGTGTGTGTGTGTGTGTGTGTGTGTGTGTGTGTGTGTGTGTGTGTGTGTGTGTGTGTGTGTGTGTGTGTGTGTGTTGTGTGTGTTGTGTGTGTGTGTGTGTGTGTGTGTGTGTGTGTGTGTGTGTGTGTGTGTGTGTGTGTGTGTTGTGTGTGTGTGTGTGTGTGTGTGTGTGTGTGTGTGTGTGTGTGTGTGTGTGTGTGTGTGTGTGTGTGTGTGTGTGTGTGTGTGTGTGTGTGTGTGTGTGTGTGTGTGTGTGTGTGTGTGTGTGGTGTGTGTGTGTGTGTGTGTGTGTGTGTGTGTGTGTGTGTGTGTGTGTGTGTGTGTGTGTGTGTGTGTGTGTGTGTGTGTGTGTGTGTGTGTGTGTGTGTGTGTGTGTGTGTGTGTGTGTGTGTGTGTGTGTGGTGTTGTGTGTGTGTGTGTGTGTGTGTGTGTGTGTGTGTGTGTGTGTGTGTGTGTGTGTGTGTGTGTGTGTGTGTGTGTGTGTGTGTGTGTGTGTGTGTGTGTGTGTGTGTGTGTGTGTGTGTGTGTGTGTGTGTGTGTGTGTGTGTGTGTGTGTGTGTGTGTGTGTGTGTGTGTGTGTGTGTGTGTGTGTGTGTGTGTGTGTGTGTGTGTGTGTGTGTGTGTGTGTGTGTGTGTGTGTGTGTGTGTGTGTGTGTGTGTGTGTGTGTGTGTTGTGTGTGTGTGTGTGTGTGTGTGTGTGTGTGTGTGTGTGTGTGTGTGTGTGTGTGTGTGTGTGTGGTGTGTGTGTGTGTGGTGTGTGTGTGTGTGTGTGTGTGTGTGTGTGTGTGTGTGTGTGTGTGTGTGTGTGTGTGTGTGTGTGTGTGTGTGTGTGTGTGTGTGTGTGTGTGTGTGTGTGTGTGTGTGTGTGTGTGTGTGTGTGTGTGTGTGTGTGTGTGTGTGTGTGTGTGTGTGTGTGTGTGTGTGTGTGTGTGTGTGTGTGTGTGTGTGTGTGTGTGTGTGTGTGTGTGTGTGTGTGTGTGTGTGTGTGTGTGTGTGTGTGTGTGTGTGTGTGTGTGTGTGTGTGTGTGTGTGTGTGTGTGTGTGTGTGTGTGTGTGTGTGTGTGTGTGTGTGTGTGTGTGTGTGTGTGTGTGTGTGTGTGTGTGTGTGTGTGTGTGTGTGTGTGTGTGTGTGTGTGTGTGTGTGTGTGTGTGTGTGTGTGTGTGTGTGTGTGTGTGTGTGTGTGTGTGTGTGTGTGGTGTGTGTGTGTGTGTGTGTGTGTGTGTGTGTGTGTGTGTGTGTGTGTGTGTGTGTGTGTGTGTGTGTGTGTGGTGTGTGTGTGTGTGTGTGTGTGTGTGTGTGTGTGTGTGTGTGTGTGTGTGTGTGTGTGTGTGTGTGTGTGTGTGTGTGTGTGTGTGTGTGTGTGTGTGTGTGTGTGTGGTGTGTGTGTGTGTGTGTGTGTGTGTGTGTGTGTGTGTGTGTGTGTGTGTGTGTGTGTGTGTGTGTGTGTGTGTGTGTGTGTGTGTGTGTGTGTGTGTGTGTGTGTGTGTGTGTGTGTGTGTGTGTGTGTGTGTGTGTGTGTGTGTGTGTGTGTGTGTGTGTGTGTGTGTGTGTGTGTGTGTGTGTGTGTGTGTGTGTGTGTGTGTGTGTGTGTGTGTGTGTGTGTGTGTGTGTGTGTGTGTGTGTGTGTGTGTGTGTGTGTGTGTGTGTGTGTGTGTGTGTGTGTGTGTGTGTGTGTGTGTGTGTGTGTGTGTGTGTGTGTGTGTGTGTGTGTGTGTGTGTGTGTGTGTGTGTGTGTGTGTGTGTGTGTGTGTGTGTGTGTGTGTGTGTGTGTGTGTGTGTGTGTGTGTGTGTGTGTGTGTGTGTGTGTGTGTGTGTGTGTGTGTGTGTGTGTGTGTGTGTGTGTGTGTGTGTGTGTGTGTGTGTGTGTGTGTGTGTGTGTTTTAACCATTCAGTAGTATGGCAGGGTTTAAATTACTGAAGAAAGTAAAACAAAATATATAACTGTATCACTTTAATGAACACCGGCTTTGATAAACCACATTAGTTCCCAAGCTAAGAAAAAAGTAAAGTCTTGATCGGCAGGCAGACGGAGGCAACATTCTGGAGGCCGCGACGCCGCTGCGCCGACAGTAAAAACGCGAAGACGGTCAAGTGGTCAGTCAGGTGCACGAGGAATTAGGTCAGTCAGTGTAGTGGACGTCTAGCCAGGGAGGTGCGTGGACCCCTGTATGTTAGCAGGCAGGAACAGAAGGCACGACCCAGGGTACAGTTAGGCTCCTCCGCACGTCCACTCCTGCAGGCGGTGCCCTTGTGCAGCGCCCCGCCCTCACGCTTCTCGGGACCACAAACTTCCGCCACTTCTAGTTACGGACTGATGCGTGGAAATCGTGATACTTTTGAACATTGGTGTTGGTCGTATGATTGGCAAGATGTAAGGATTGACTGAACTAAAACAAAAACTGTGAATTTTATATGAATTCATTAAGAAGAGGTAAGGTTTTAAGTAAATATATGCAGGTATAATTATGTCTGCGCCGCTAAAGGAGGTGCACTCTATAATTAGTGAGTGCAGGCGTTGTAGTGTGAGCGAACCGGTGACAGGTGCCGCCTCCTGCAACGGTCATTGGCGACACACTCACTGTAATTAAGAGAAAGACTCCGGAAGTGCGTCCAGGAAGGAGAGGCCAAAGTTTTTTCTTATCGGACGTGAAGGATTGATTTCAAATAGTAGAAGAACAACAGGCAACGGGGACGGTCATGTCGGCTTCAGGGAGGTACGCGAACTCTCGAAGAATGAACAAACTGCTTGATTCTATAATGTAAGGCATTAGGGAGTTAGCTTATATATGTGGTCTTGTTGGAGGAGTTCGTGGGACATTACAGGTTGTTTAAGAAGTCTAGCATAAAATATATCCACAAGAATATACATGTAAATTAAGATAAGTGAAGAGCGGCTGTAGGAAATATTTTTGTCAGCGAAGAATCTCACATTACGAAACTGAAAACAACAATTACTACTACTACTACTACTACTACTACTACTACTACTACTACTACTACTACTACTACTACTACTACTACTACTACTACTGCTACTACTACTACTACTACTACTACTACTACTACTACTACTACTACTACTACTACTACTACTGCTACTACTACTACTACTACTACTACTACTACTACTACTACTACTACTACTACTACTACTACTACTACTACTACTACTACTACCACCACTACATTTGAAAGGGATACAGTACTTTAAAGTTTATAAAAACACGCTACCAGATGTTTGGGAACTTCTATCTTAATAAAACTCTCTACTTACCTCTTATACATACCTCTACCTTCTCCCTCTAGCACCATCCTCTCCATCTGCTCCTTGCTCCTATATCTCCCTCCTCGTCTTCGTCCCACAACGCCTTGTATCATGCATAGCTATTACCCTGCTGTTACCTCTCCCTTCCTGTCTTCTTCTCGCCTCGTCTAGCGTTCTCACTGACCTCTAGATCACACGAAATAGGTCAAGGCTGGAACCTCGTATGCTTTTAGAGTTTCCAGGTTTTTCTTTTCTCTGATCTGGAAAGGGATTTAAAAATTAATGGAGATATACGTATATATATCCTTACATCCTTTTATACATGCATCCAGGGTGTGTCATTGAGGAAATGTTGGATCTGGAAAAGCCTGGAAAAGCCTGGAAATCTAACCTAACCTAACCTAACCTAAACCCTCGTAAGTGTTTTGATGGAATGGCAGTTGATTCACTGTTTCTTTTTGACAATTGCTACCGTATCGTACTGTCCGTTTGTCTCTATTTGTGAAACAGACAGACACACACACACACACACACACATACACACACACACACACACACACACACACACACACACACACACACACACACACACACACACACACACACACACACACACACACATACACACATACACACACACACACACACACACACACACACACACACACACACACACACTTCCGGCGGCGTGCAGTTTGTGGGTCACTCGACGAAGGTCTGCCACCACCACCACCACCACCACCACCACCACTACCACCATCACCACCACCACCACCACCACCACTACGCTAATCGCCTCCTGTCTCCTCCAATTCACCTTCCCTTTTGGTCACTTACACAGCACCGTCACAGCAGAACAGCCGAAGCAGCACAGCCTTGCACGAACGAACACACACACACACACACACACACACACACACACACACACACACACACACACACACACACACACACACACACACACACACACACATACACACACACACACACACACACACACACACACACACACACACACACACACACACACACACACACACACACACACACACACACACACACACACTTGCACATGTTACTTAATTGCAGGCAACGATAACAAATGACTTAACACACACACACACACACACACACACACACACACACACACACACACACACACACACACACACACACACACACACACACACACACACACACACACACACACACACACACACACACACACACACACACACACACACACACACACACACACACACACACACACACACACACACACACACACACACACACACACACACACACACACACGATGATTTGCCGCCAACCTCCACCATCCACCCTCCATCCCCATCCCTCCTCCTCTTCCCTTCTCTTCTCCACCCAACATTGAGCGCCTCTTTCCCTCCTTCATGCACCATTAACTGCTATTCTTTCCTGTGTTACTCCCATGATTGATGTCTTGTTGACGAAGCGTGGTTGCCTTTAAAGTGTTATTTATACTACGTGATCATCAATGTTATGTGGTTTAATATTGTTATGATTAGTTTTTAGTTCCACCGCTACATGCAGATGGCGCTGAGTGTAATTGAAATAAAAATGGTTTAGTTTTAAGATATGTTTTGTTTTTAGTATTATCTGTCGTCTTATATTTTCTCACGAGTGTCATTTAATTTTTTGTTATTTTGTTTTTTGTCTGAAGATATGTTTTTTTTTTTTTTTAATTAGTATGAAATGATTAATTTTGTGTAGTCATATATATTTTTTCACGATTGTTATTTTATTATTATTATTTTTATTATTATTATTATTATTATTATTATTATTATTATTATTATTATTATTATTATTATTATTATTATTATTATTATTATTATTATTATTATTATTATTATTATTATTATTATTATTATTATTATTATTATTATTATTATTATTATTATTATTATTATTATTATTTTGATGTGTTTTACAGGGCGTGCAGGTGAAAGGTGAAAGATATGATACAAAGGTTTTATTATCTGTTCATAATTTCTTGTAGCTATCGAAGTGTATTAGGAAGAAAGGGATTTATTTACTTT
>JAXIVD010000416.1:157437-161841 GCA_036785275.1 Cancer borealis
CGACTGGCACTTGTATGGCCTAAGGTGCTTCGTGAGGGTGTGGTGACAATTTCCAAGGCGTGGACTCTTCCCTCCCTACCTTCGTGCGCCTAACTACTCCACTCTCTCTCTCACCGCAGCCATCGCCACTCTCAGCTCTCTTCAAAATAATACAGATTAATATTTTTTTTTTTATAAAGATCGAAACTCTAGTCGAGATAATGTATTGGCGAAATTTTTTGTGGAAACGTAATATAAACTTAATTAATATATTATTTTGAACTTCTACGGCTACATCACTCACTCTCTCTAAATATCTTTGTGATGTATTTTTCATCCTATGTGTATCTATCATGCTTGTGTGCACCTTTGTCGAACACACATGGTGCCACCAACACACACTTCAAAACATACCACCAGTAATTGCACCGTGAAAGTGTTTTATTAATTTGTTATTATTATGTGTAGATCACGACCAAAGTGTTTTACGTCGCCCTGGATGGAGGAGATAAGGTTAAAATCATTACTTCTTTCATAATTGTCCTTAATATTACAGACTTAATTATTTTTATTCACCAGTCGCCTTTTATTCATATTTATCTTTTTTTATTGTTACTTCTACAAAAAAAAAGATGAGTTTATTTTCTGTTGTTGCCTGAGGCTGTGTGTGTGGATTGACGGGTTGTTGTGTAGATTCTTATAATGCCTTTTATACACGGAGAAAGTCAACATACTTGCAACACTATAATCTACTCACTTTTATCGCCAAAGGAAACTTCAGTAAATTGCCGACACATACGTGAAACTTGCCTCTTTTTCATATTATAATAAATAATCCCCTCGAGTGGTGAATGGAATACAGAAAAGTTAGCAATGGAATTGGGTCTATAATTCTATCCTAAGGGCGTAACCTTCTCGAAGCATTTTAGATCCTTCCGAGGCCCATCGAACAAGTGGCTTCCTTGAACTAGAATTCGGAATAAAAAAAAAATAGAATGGGTCTGCTAAATTCCATGTTTCCTGTGCCATGTTAGGTTAAAAGGACGCAAGGAGAAGCGGAAGGTGATGCTTTCCTTTAGCTTATATTCGTCTCCTTTGATCGAACCTTGACGTTGGCTGACAAACAACAACCCAACCTTGAACGACGAGAAAATATTGTGTGTTCCATCAGTCATCTGACACCCAAGGAAGGCGACAGTCATTCCTTACGCAAGGCAACAACACCTACACTTTATAATATAGTCTAACACCTTGATCCACTAACTCACTCACGTTGAATCTATTTTCTGGATCGACCTATGATTGGTACCACTTAATATTCTCAGTATTACGTATAAATTCATTTTCAACGTCTTAGTTAATGAGGATGCTTACATAAAGAGAAAATTCCTTCATATTACTTCTATGGTAAATGAATATATTAAACGTTGTATAGCAGTTTGGCGACGACTGCTGTTATACACGCCCTGGCTAAGCACTTGTATGTAATAGGTTAGGTTAGGTTAGGTTAGGTTAGATCAGGTTAGGTCAAGCTTCGCTGACTGCCTTCTTCAGTCAGCATTTGATGGGCGGCGGGAAGGAGGAAGCCCTTATGAGCCACGCGTTGGTGTGCAGGTATAGAGGTGTGCAGGTGTGTGACAGGTGTGTGGCAGGTGTGTGGAAGGTGTGTGCAGGTGTGTGTGTGTTTCCTGTGTATTGCCATTACCGGTGCAGCGAGAAGCCAAGACATTACGGGATGTTGTTTAGGGGAAAGTAGGGCGTATCTGGAAGTACCTGTGTGTGTGTATGTGTATGTGTGTGTGTGTGTGTGTGTGTGTGTGTGTGTGTGTGTGTGTGTGTGTGTGTGTGTGTGTGTGTGTGTGTGTGTGTGTGTGTGTGTGTGTGTGTGTGTGTGTGTGTGTGTGTGTGTGTGTGTGTGTGTGTGTGTGTGTGTGTGTGTGTGTGTGTGTGTGTGTGTGTGTGTGTGTGTGTGTGTGTGTGTGTGTGTGTGTGTGTGTGTGTGTGTGTGTGTGTGTGTATGTACGCGCGCCATCCCATCCAAAATCTCTCACGAACACACAACTGAATGGAAAATCCTGTTATATCAGCACAAAGAAGAAAAAAAAGCGTCGCATGAATATTAAGCTATTTTTTTGTTTCATCGCTGTCAGGGGTCACGTCTCCCTGCATGATTTTGAGCCTTGCCTCCTCTAGTCTAAATTGTCGCCTGTGCTGCTGAATAATAATAACAAAAAAAGTTCAATGATAACTTAACGCCCTCACACACCCACAGCACATGCCACCTTCACTCCTGAGACATTTGCACTTTATAACCAAATATAGTCTGAACCTGTGAGTTGGAAAGGAATATTGTGCATTTATTTACTGTATTATATCTTGGTGTTCCGGGTTTAGATACGAACCGTCAGCTGGAGGGGTGACGGCCTTGCTCTCCCTATCATTTCTTATGTGTGTGTGGGAGAGGGAGGAGGAGAGGGCGGGAGTCAGGACACTCAGGGGAGGAAGGACATAGGTTGGGTGGGGTCGAGGCCACGCTACAGCAGGCTACAGGGCGGTGTCAAGAATTATTATGTAGAATTCAAAAGAAACAGAGGCGTAGTTTAATCTAAATTGTGATGAGGTCTTGTGTGTGATGAAGGATGCGACTGTGTTTTGTTTGGCGATCATTCATTTATTGCTTCAGAAAACAAAAGTATTAAAAAACAAAAGAGGGATGAAATGGAGATGTTAGAAGTACAGATGTTTGCGATGTGATTCTATCGTTTACTTCCTCAGTGTCACACAATCGTCACTAGTGTTTTGAATTAGGACTCTACGAATGGGTGTCGCCAAGGATTCGCTCCCCGCAACCACCACCACCACCACCACTACCACCTTCCCGTTGCTCCACTTTTGATTTGTAAAAGAATTTGAATCTGTCCCAGTCAACAAGACGCGTCCCTCACTCGCTGAGGAATGCGGAAAGTGATCGACTATCTGACCTTGTTGATATTTTCTCAAAGTGATAGATTTGATCCACGGTTTGCGTCAGACTGAGACACTTCATATGCAAAGTGGTGTCCTTCCTTACCTGAAGACTCTGAATACAAAGAGCATCGTGGTGAAGGTCCAGGAATATGTCAAGTATTATTCTAGCTCTGCAGCGGCTATGCAAATGTTGAGGTTGTTGCAGACATGTGATGGATGTCTTCAGTTTTTATAAAGATGCATTGCAACACAAAATATGCATCGTCAAAGATCATATTTTTGACATCTGAAGGAACCTCGAACCTCTCTCTCAAGGATCCACCCCTGCTTGTGTGTGTGTGTGTGTGTGTGTATGTGTGTGTGTGTGTGTGTGTGTGTGTGTGTGTGTGTGTGTGTGTGTGTGTGTGTGTGTGTGTGTGTGTGTGTGTGTGTGTGTATGTGTGTGTGTGTGTGTGTGTGTGTGTGTGTGTGTGTGTGTGTGTGTGTGTGTGTGTGTGTGTGTGTGTGTGTGTGTGTGTGTGTGTGTGTGTGTGTGTGTGTGTGTGTGTGTGTGTGTGTGTGTGTGTGTGTGTGTGTGTGTGTGTGTGTGTGTGTGTGTGTGTGTGTGTGTGTGTGTTGATCCCCCTCGGAGCCATGCCGCCGCGGAGCACAGTGAAAGTTGCTCTCACCTTCTTGACGTAATACCTCGGATCCACCTTCCTTCATTGCTTCGTCTCGCTGACACACGCTGACACACGCCCGCAGGTCACGCGCCTTTCTCTATCCTTTCTCTTCCTTGTTCATTTATATATTCATTCACTTTATCTTTTGTGTCTTCTCCGTGGATGAACTATATTGCTTTATTTATTTTTTCGCAATATATGATAAATCTTCAACGTTTACATTCTCCGCCACGACAACATATTTTCTAACTTTTACACTGTTTGGGATTCAGTATAGCGTGGGTCTGGCCTTAGATTTAGCTTTCAATTCAATTTCTTCTTCTCACTATTATAGTTTGACGACACACACACACACACACACACACACACACACACACACACACACACACACACACACACACACACACACACACACACACACACACACACACACACACACACACACACACACACACACACACACACACACACACACACACACACACACACACACACACACACACACACACACACACACACACACACACACACACACACACACACACACACACACACACACACATACACACACACACACACACACACACACACACACACACACACACACACACACACACACACACACACACACACACACACACACACACACAAGCACACACACACTGAGGTCATCATCATCAATACAACATTAATTTCGGCGTCGTGTAGCAAGTACTATACCTCCACATGACTTGTCAATGCCCTCCTAACCCCACCAACACCCCACCACCACCTCTCAACCCCTCCACCCCTAACC
>JAXIVD010000417.1:7500-67500 GCA_036785275.1 Cancer borealis
GTTATCCGTTACAATAAATAGTTAAATGAATACATAAAACTAATAAATAAATAGATAAATAAATAAACATAACATGGGCCGGTGCAGCACTGATTAATTATCTGTTATTACTGAAAGCTAAAAAATGCAAGCTAGATCACAATTTCCCGCGCGTCTAGCCTTGCAATGTAGAATGCGTACGGTAATTGAGATGAAAATATCAAATACTACCTGCATGATAATTTTTATTACTTATTATCCCAACACTAGTTTAAGTTACATCTAAGGGTAGCAGGTTTAGATAGAAGTGAGAATGAATTGGTGCATCAGAACATCGTGCACCTTAGGATGTACACGGCAATGATAAGATACTACCTGCATGATAATTTGGTATTATTTTACATCTTTACCATAACGCTCTAGAGAATTCAGGGTTATATTTTTGCATTACCTGATGCATTTTGAGAAGGTTTTCTTATTTACATTTCCGTCACAAATTCTTAGTTAGTGAGATATTCAATATTTTCTGTGAGACCTTCTCTTCGAAAAATAAAGTTTAGTTTGGTTTAAACAAGGTTCTGTTACTTGTTAATGTAGGTTTAGGTTTGATTAGGTTAGGATAGATAAGGTTACATTGATAGAGAAGTTATCAAATGTTCTCTATGAGCAAAAGTAGGGAGTTGGACGAGGAGCAGAGGCAAGACACAGACATAAACAAACGCCATTATGGTGAAGATGTAAAATTTTACCGAAAATTTTATTTATTTATTATCCTGACCCTAGTTGAAGCTACATTCAATGGTAACAGGTTTAGATGGAAGTGAGAATTTAATTGGTGCATCAGAATATGGTCCACCAATGAGCATCGTCGGTGAAGTTTGTTTATAAACAGAGCACTGAGAAGGAAGGTGGCGGAGAGGACAACGGAGGGCGGAACAGAGGCTCTAAATTAATCTACAATGGAGGAAGACCACCTTACTAAGTTTGACCTGGAGCATCTAGTGGAGACAGATGACTTCACTATATTTAACCAAGATGACCTAGCGGTGGGCGGCTTCCAGGTGATGGAGGACATACGGAGGAAGGGCAAGCTGTGTGACGTGACCCTCAAGGTAGGACAAGGGGGCAGGAAAGGCAAGCTGCGTCCGTCACTTTTATACCTCCTACTAAACTATAATTTTCCTACACTTCTCTTCTCTAGTTTCTTCTTCTCACCCTTACTATATATCCCGTGCTAACTCGGCAAACTGTGTGGCGTGATCCTCAGGGTAGGACAGGTGGCGCTAGGTCTGGCCGGGCAAGCGGAGGTTAGGAACAATTGGTCACTTCATTAGTATAGGTTTACACAGTTTTAAGAAGGGCAAGGTGTGTGATGTGACCCTCAAATTAGGACAGGAGACGAGGCAGTAGCGTTAGATCTCCCTTGCTTCTTTTGTCATCACCAGGTAAGCTGTCAGACCGGACTGGCGGAGACTCGGGACAATTGGTCACTTTAATGCTATAGTTAAGTAAGGTGCCACCAGGTTTTCATGGTCTCTTTTGTGATATGATATGACGTCCAGAGTATAATTAAAGGTGAAATACATGATAATCACTGCCAAGCAACACACTTCCTTTTGCAGCATTTTTGTCCCTACCTGGTGGGGGTAAAAAGTGGTGTTGATAATCCATGTACAATTTCTTGCTTATAACGTACATTATCTTCGCTGCTAACGTAAATTATCTTAACGGCCATGTACTGTATTGAGTGTGTGTGGGGGGGGGATCTAAGCACGCTGGTGGCTACAGCAGTAAAATGATACCTTACTGTAATCAAACTTTCTTTTCAGGTTGAGGACCAATGTTTTACAGCACACAGAATCGTCTTGGCTGCTGTTATACCTTATTTCAATGCAATGTTTACTCATGACATGGCGGAGAGCAAACAAATGGAAATTACTATGCAGGGAATAGAACCAAGGTAATGATGATATATGAATATTCTTTTGATAGTGTTCCTTATCATGGTGGAATCATTATAATCGTTAATATAGGGAGAATAGTATTTGAGACTTATTACTTCCCTGGAAACATAATGATAAATGAGAGAGGGAAATCAAATTAAAAAAGAGATTGAAACATAAAGAAAAGGGATATAGTTTAGGTTAGGTTACTATGCAGGTAATATAACCCAGGTACTGCTTAAATATTCCTTTTTGTCTCGTCATAATTATTGATATATGGAGAATAGTATAGTTATTCCTTGCTGTGAGGGTAAGATGAGAGGCCACATTCTCTCGGCCCAAGGCTCCCAAGAATATTATCAAACAGCC
This sequence comes from Cancer borealis, assembly GCA_036785275.1. Classification (NCBI taxonomy): domain Eukaryota; kingdom Metazoa; phylum Arthropoda; class Malacostraca; order Decapoda; family Cancridae; genus Cancer; species Cancer borealis. Next base: position 9,792 of record JAXIVD010000417.1, read on the forward strand.
TTCACACGGACCCTAGAGTCTGTTGCTGTTTGTGTTCCCTTGTATTCCCTAGTATTAGGTGTACTATTATTCAATATTGAGGGAAAACCAGGAGATACTTTTAAAATAATTATATATTTTATGTTCTCCCACAGTGTATTGGAGTCTCTAATCAACTTTGCATACTCTGGGAAGGTGAAGATTGACAGTAGGAATGTACAGAGCCTCTTAGTGGGCGCTTCCTTCCTCCAGCTGGCTAAGGTGCGGGAAGCCTGCGCTGACTTCCTTAAACACAGGTCAGTACACAACACTTAACACATCATCCTGGAAAGTCCTGAGTCCTACACATTTTATATTAATATGTCTATTTCATTTATTTTCATGTTGTTAGGTTCATTTTCATCCTTCAAGTCATAAATCATTGGTTTTTATAGTTAAGAAACATTATCGTGTCAGTTTCCCTTATTATATTTTTCTCAAGGAACACATATTTATCTACTTTTTCTTTGGTTTATATAATTAATACAGTCATCTCACACAGACTGTACCCAAACAATGTGCTGGGTATCCGTGCCTTCGCTGACACCCTGGCTTGCTGGACGCTGGTGGAGGCTTGCAATCGCTACCTTCAGAAGCACTTTGTGGATGTCTCTATGGCTGACGAATTCTTAAATCTTCCGTTGCCAGATGTACGGGACATTATATCCCGGGATGAACTGAATGTGCAGAGCGAGGAGAATGTAAGTGTTAGGGATGGTGTGTGGAGCATGTGTGTGTGTGTGCGTTTGAATTTCCTCCTCACTCTGTAAACAAGCTTGCCATCACTGCCTACACCATTTCATTCATTTATATTTATTCTAATATTAATAGATTTAGAAAAATTATCATGAGTGGAAGTAGTTGCATTAGGTGTGTAGTGTGTGTGGTTTTTTTGTTTTTTCTTTTTTCCTCATTAAAAAGAAATTGTGTGTGTATGTGTGTGTGTTTGACAAAAGCACGGTTCCTCACACAGGTGTTTGAGGCCATCATGTCATGGACCAAACGCGACCTGGACCAGCGTTCCGACGGCCTCCCTGAGCTGCTCACTAAGGTCCGCATGCCCCTCCTCACCCCACAGTACCTCACAGACAGAGTTGGAACTGAAAACCTCATCAGGTCCTCCCATGAATGCAGGTAATGATGCAAACTACGACTACTACTTCTTCTTCTTCTTCTTCTTTTTTATTACATTAAAAGGGTACTGGCTAAGGGACAACAAAAATACGTAAAAAGCAAATCCTGCTTGTCGCCAAACCCTGTAAAGAGGACAGTAGGAGAAATATAAGCAAGAGGTGGAGGCCCAGTTAACATTAAAATTATAGATATAACATAATATAGATGTAATGTTTAAAGAGAGGAAGAAAGTTTGATGTTTGTTTAACCTTCAGAGACCTACTAGATGAGGCCAAGGATTACCACTTAATGCCAGAGCGCCGGCCACTCCTGCAGAGCTTCCGTACCCGACCACGCTGCTGTAATGACATTGTTGGCCTCATCTATGCTGTGGGTGGCCTCACTAAATCAGGTTTGTCTCTTATCAACTCACACCGCATTCAACTTTATGGAAGAACCTCACACCGCATTCAACTTTATGGAAGAACCTCACATAATACCTTCCTTCAAGAACCTGTATGTGGAGCAAGGAAGGATATCTTTGGAGAAGTGACATGTAAGTGATAATGGCAATATTTTGTTACATTTTCAGGTGATTCTCTGAGTACAGTGGAGGTATATGACCCCATAGTGGGCAGGTGGCAGATGGCCGAGAGTATGTCTATGCTGCGCTCTCGAGTTGGTGTTGTGGTGATGAAGAAAAAGTTGTATGCGATTGGTGGCTATGACGGGATAGACCGACTAGCCACGGTGGAAGTGTTTGATCCTGCCAGCAAGTGTTGGAGCAAAGTCTGTCCCATGAACTGTAAAAGAAGGTGAGGTTAACCATGATAGTATTGTTATCTGTTTATACTTGTAATTCCTAGTTCCTGACAGACATTTCTTTGTAGTAATGTGTCTTACGTAGCCTTGTACAGACTCCTTATGTCTTTTTCATGGATAATATTTAGATAACATTAGCATCTTCTCCCGAGGTTAATACTTATATGTCAGATAGAATTAAGGTTGCAGAATATCATGCAATATATATCAACTTTTCAGAAACTTGTTAAAGCCTCAAAATTAGTAGGTTAACCTGATCTCCATATTATCCTTTTTTACTTATTTTATGGAAGAAATAGTTATCATTCATGTGTTTAGTTTAGTGATGTTTGTGTTGCTAGTTTAAAGGGACACTGTTTCAATAGAGGGTCTGGCGACAAGCAGGATTTTTTTCAATGTTTTTGTTGTCCCTTTAAAAGTAAAAAAAAATAAATGTAAAAAAAAAAAAGGTTATGCTGTTATTCAAATATTATTTACATTGTGGTGTGGTGTTGTTTCAGTGCTGTTGGTGCTGCTGTCCTGAATGACCAGCTGTACGTGTGTGGTGGTTATGATGGTGTGGCGTCACTCAACACCGTGGAATGCTACCACAGTGACACCAATAAGTGGGTCATGGTCGCCTCTATGACCAAACACCGCAGTGCTGCCGGTGTGGTGGCATTCGATGGTCATGTTTATGCCATTGGTGGACACGACGGACTCTCTATATTTGACTCGGTAAATATTATAAATCTGGAATTCATTTTGTTTTCTTTTATATATTTATTTTTGTATTTATTTTTTTTATGTGAGGGAACCATATTACTTCTGCATATTCCAGTTTTGGTTTGAATTATTATTAGTTATGATTCTTCTCATCATATCTATTTATTGATATTTCTTTGCATCATGAATGTGTCGCCAAATTCTTTATCTATATTCTATATTATTTTATTGCACTCAGGCATTCTGTGGCACTCTATGTTTATACAGAATGTTTATATAGAATTCCATAATTAAAATTGTAAAGCACTTCAAAAAGTTAACATTAAACTAACATTAAAATCCTTACTATACATGCTATCCTTCCTTCCCTCGGCAGGTTGAGAGGTATGACCCCACAACAGGCCAGTGGACACCTGTTACTCCCATGCTAAGTAAACGGTGTCGCTTGGGGGCAGCCACACTGAACGGGAAGTTGTATGTGTGTGGTGGTTATGACGGCTCCACCTTCCTGAGAACTGTGGAAGTGTATGATCCCATTACCAGCAAGTAAGTACTGTATTCAAATCATTATCTTTGTGTGTGTCTATATATTTCTCTCTTTCTCTGCAATTTGCTTTACGAGTAGCCATTTGTGAGCATTTCTATATCGTGATCCCGCACATGCACATCTGCCACGTCTCACTGTGTCCTGGCGCCTCACCAAACTGTTTAAAAACTTATTACGATGGAGTTGAAGAAGGAAGTCATTGTAAAACACGTCAACGATCTACACCTTTTTTGGTTACAGATGGTCTTTCATTGTATGTGAGGTGTAGGTGTGCATCATGCTATGCTATGTGTATGTTACAGATGGTTTTTCATTGTATGTTGAAGTGTATGTGAGGCCCAGCTGTACATCATGCTATGCTATGTGTATGTTGCAGATGGTCTTTCATTGCGGCGATGAACGTGACAAGGAGTCGGGTAGCGCTGGTAGCCAACATGGGTCGCCTCTATGCTATTGGCGGGTATGATGGTGTGTCTAACCTGTCTACCGTGGAAGTATACAACCCTGAACTGGACCAATGGGAGTTCATCACCTCTATGTGTGCCCATGAAGGGGGGGTGGGGGTGGGGGTCATCCCACTACCCTGAGGAAGGAATGGTGCCAAAGTTGGTCCTCCCTAGGTCACAACACCTAGGTCACAACACCTAGATCACAATACCTAGGTCACAACACTTAGGTCAACACTTGAAGGGCAGCTATACTTATTCCAGGTGTCATAATAACCTCTCCAAACTTGTATATATGTATAGTTAGTTGGTAGTTGGTGCCAGCGTGCTATTGTGTGTTCTGATGCCTGGCTGACACAAGCTGACACAAGCTGACAGGTGACTAGCTAGCGGTCTCAAAGTCTTAGATGGATAACAGAGTCTCTATATGAGTTACTGGTGTGTACTTTTAGGGTATTTTTAGGGTGGTAAGGACACACAACCAGAGACAAGGTTTCACAAATATATCTGATTATCAAATAAGTTTTTTATAGTGATGTATGTAGTGAAGAAGTAAGGCTTTTTCATTTAATTTTTATTGTTTGAAAGTAACAATTCATATTACCTGCCTCTCTAACTAATTAAGTTATTAATAGTTTTTTCATTTTCTTGATATATAATTTTCTATCGTCTTTTTCCACGTAGATATAAGTTATTCATAATTCTTACATTTTCTTGATATGACGACAATTCTCTATCATCTCACACACATTGATGCCATGACTCAGTACACACACACACACACACACACACACACACACACACACACACACACACACACACACACACACACACACACACACACACACACACACATTGATACTATGACTCAGTACATATATTCATAAGTACCTGAAGTGAAAATTCATTCATATTTTCGTATACTTTATACTTTTTTCTCTTTCCTCATATTTACATTCATGTTCATATAAATTCAACACATTTTCTTAAACAGGAAAACTATGAATCTTGATACATTTTGTGTTTTAGAATGCTTTTTATGTTTAATTGTCCTCGAAATGTAATACTTAGGTTGCTAAATATTAACTGTTGTTTGCAGCTCCTGGAACATTTGACATTGCTTAGCCAGCCCTTCCCTTCAGATTCTCATTTAATTTTTTTTTCATAGGAATCAATATTTCTACAAAACTTTCAGTGAACCATTAGTTGACTTTGTAGTATTTATAATGTTACAGCACCAGACTGTATTGATATCCTTTTGTTAGCCTTAGATGTGCTTCCCACCGCCTCACCAGTACAACCTGAGTATCCTATGTGACTGTCTCACTAACACTACAGTGCTTCCTACAATTTTGTGATACGCCAGTTTTGCGACCGAGACCAATCTCCATCTCTGCAAGGCCAGGTACAGTAAAATGATCATTGAAATAGATTTTCTTATGGATAATGATAATGTTTGTGTTTTTCTGTATTTTTCTTTATTGTAGGATATATAATCATATGTATTTGTGTACTAACAAGGGCAAAAATATGACTAAAATCACCATAAGGTTAATTAATCCAATTTTGCGGATTCACATTTTGCGGCCTGCACTGTGGACCAATTTCACGTAAAGTTGGAGGGAGCACTGTGGTTGACTTTGTTGTATTTATAATGTTATAACAACAGACTGTATTGATATCCTTTTGTTAGCTGTAGACATGTTTCCCACCGCCTCACCAGTACAACCTGAGTATTCCATGCCACTGTCTCACTAACTTCAACACATAACATTAGTTTGGTTTGCTATATGGTCACTAGCTAAGGTCAACAAAACAACACTACCATTCCCACAACCTAGAGATCCTGGAGCATAGAGCTACTAGCTCTTTCTTGCCTATTATACTTGTCTATGTTCATCCCACAATGGCTGGTATCACTATCACAACCACAGCCACCTTCTAATGTAAAGCATATGGACTCCCTTGTTTTGACGTAGGTTCAGGGAGTGTAATATATGCAACAACAATGTGTCAGGCAAATGGTGGGACCCTAAAGAGTAGAGTCAGTGATCCACCTGTTTGTTTATCTATCTCTATTTATACCAGGCTGTTAACCTTCCATAGGAGAGTAGCTAACACACACACACACACACACACTTACTCTCGAGGCTCAATCAGTCCTGCTTTGACCATTATCTACCACACATTCTTACCTACAATTCATTCCACATTGAACCTCTACCCGTTCTCTTTTTTATTCCTATATTGTTATAAGAATGTACAAATGTTCTGTCAACAGGTTCAGTAATATGTAATGCCAATGGTATCGTAGAGGGAATGTAGATGATGCAAATACTAACTGACTATAGTCTTCCAAATGTTAACATATATTCCTGGTGGGCAGAATCCAGTAGTCCCATGGGTTCAACGCTGCCAAATTTCGTTAAAGCATTTTATATTCCTTTTACTTATGTACATGAAGTTCTAACTGTCTAGTTCATGTAGACAGGCAATGTTGGACCAATGGGAAGACTGGATTCTGTCTCCCCCACCAGGAGTTTATGTTAAGATTTGGAAAGCTATAACTAACTAGACTACTTCACTATATTATTGTTTTGTAGTGTTTAGTGTGTAGATATTTGGGTTTGTAGAAATGCCTTAAAACACCATACAGGGAAGGAGTTTTTATTTATCATGGTGAAAGAGCTTTAAAATTATCATTACTATTGTTGTAGTCTGTGTTTGTTCATTGTGACTCTGGATGCGAGGTAACAACATGAGAAACAGATAACCTCCAGCTGTTGTGAAGCTATTATCAGAAATATACATTGGATTGGGGACCAGTACACATGGTTACTACTATCTTGACTGACATTATTCTTAATCTAAGGAATATTATAAATTAGTTTTTTTGTATATCTACACTTTTATATTTGTATCATTGATATATATTTTTGTGATATTAATTTTAATTATAATTATAATTATGAAGTAATAAATTTCATTTTTACATCACAAGCAGGTATTTTTTGGCCTCAACTACTTGTTGTGCATGTATGTATACATATATATGCACACACATGTACATGCACATAAATACACACACATTGAAACACACACACACACACACAAACGCTATACACTTTTCTGAATAATAAAATTGCCTTTCCGAAGCTCACTTTTGAACAGAAGACAGTCAGTATCATTGATATCGGCACCAAACCCGCTGAGACCACACCACCACCAGCGGCATGGACCACACCACCACCAGCGGCATGGAACACACCACCACCAGCGGCATGGAAATGGCAATAAAGAAATCTCCGTGATCACCGGTTCAACATTGAGAAGTGTCCAGTGCTGGACAAAAAAGTGAAGGGACATGAAAGGTGACAATCTACTACAAAACAAGTGGGCAGGAAAGGCCCATTTGACCCGTGAGAGCACCGTGAAAGTACTACACCACCAAGTGGACTTTGAACCTCACGTCAGTGCAAAGGAACTAAATGAAAAAACCTGAAGCTCCTTCAGGATCCACAAACAAGAGTCTCTAAAGCTGCAGAAAGAAGGACAACCTGATCAAGTACTTGAGGAAGGGCAAGTAACCATGAATATTTTTCATATTTTTCCTGTAGGCATTGTGTGGCAAAAAAATTGTTCACACCAATATCAATGGCACTAACTGTACTACAATTTTATCCCCCAGTCTATAGGTTTGTTATGAAGCATTTACTACATCACACACTCTGTGGAACGAACATTGATGGGGAACAACATACAATCCAAGAAGTGTTCACTTTGCTGCCTGATGCCATCCCTCAGCCAGACAGAACACCAGAACACTGTCTCCTCAAATAGTGCATCAAATATCAATCATCATTACAGGTCTGTAGAGACATTTATTACTTATTGTTAATTGCTCCCTGCTGACAAGGAGCGAGGGGTTTGGAAAGCCTATTTCTGTATCCTCTATTATAAGAAGCTAGACATAGATGGGGTAGGGACAATAATATCTCCTTTCCAAACCCTGAGTGCCTTCCAAGTCTTGGCTAACCCTCTTCTATATTAGTTAGATACAGTAGAACCTCAAAGTACGAGTGCACTATTATAAGAGTAATTTGCTTTATGCGCTAAGACTTGAGTATTTTTGTGTTGGAATACGAGTGGAAATCTGCAGTACGAGTGAGCTTCATATTAGCCGTCGCTAGTCAGCACGCACTCCCCCAACAGTAACAGACTCTGCACTTACAGTTCACATGTTAATCCTATATCCTATTTTGTTCAAGGGATTTTTATGTTTTGTGCTGATTAATTGTGTTAGCCACGAGTCCAAAGAAAGTTAGTGCAAAATATAGTGCTGATAAGAAGAAAAAACTTATTATAATAGAATTGAAAAAGGAAATAATCAAAAATCATGGGAGAGAAGTGAAAGTAATGGATATGATCAAAACATGTTGACAATGTGCACTTTTTCTATTTTAAAAACCCATAAAAAAATGTTCTTTTGAACTGGAACGAATTAATTATATTTCAATTAATTTCAATAGGAAAATTTTATTTGTAAAACTAGTAAATCGAAATACAAGCTCTGTCATGGAACGAATTAAACTGGTACTGTGAGGTTCTACTGTATATAGATCCATCCATCTGTCTATCCATACACTAGACTGACATCCCCAGAGTAGGGTATTAGAGGCATAACACACATGCACACACACATGCACACATAGATAGACAATAGTAATCTACAAGAATAGTAATTAGTTTCAGCATAATGGTGAACAGTGTGGGAAGTGAAATCTTAAGTGGTTAGTTGTAGAATCATGTCTGTCCTATTCTATGTGAGTGGTGCTTCTTAACACACACACACACACACACACACACACACACACACACACACACACACACACACACACACACACACACACACACACACACACACACACACACACACACACACACACACACACTGATCCCCTTAACGGCTTAACCCAACCCAGTACTATAAATGCATCACTACTTGAGAATGAGAAATAATTACCTTAATGTAGACAACACAACACTCACTGCAATTAAATTACACTTAAGTCCTTGATTAATATTATGACTGATAAGTAATTTCTATATTTTTATGTAATTGTTTTGATGCTTAAATCTCAGGATGAATGCGATCCATTTTGAAACCTTCATATCTTACTGGTTACAAAGTCAAGGTAGATGTTTTATATGTGTCAATTATAAAATATTAAACAAGGACTGAATAAAATTAAGATTGATTATGAACTAAATTGACATCACAATATCCTCAGCATTGTGGTGTTGTTGTTACTCTTCAAAAAGTCTTCTCGAAAACTCCTTTTGATGTCATCGGTTACACTGTTGCTGTCCTGAAAAAAAAAGTAAGAGTACATGCAGTTTAAAATCAGACAAAGACGTAACTAATTTAAATTGCAGACACTCAAAACACACCTTTCTCATCCCATCCTATCATTTGTAGGCATATAAATTTTCAGTCAAGAATTTTCTCACAATTGTATTTAAATATTTACCATGACTAGTTCTATCATTCTAGTTATAACATTTCCATCTAACTTAAAGTCTCTATTAATTACCTCCATTTCCTGTCCTTGTATGTTCTAATCCTCTTATTATTGGTAGTTATTAGGGTTGTAACTCCATAACCACTCACCTTTGCTGCATATGAATCCCTATTATCCACGTGTGTAATAAGGAATTCAGAGTTGCCGAAACACTTAAAACACGTTGGCACTGTCCTTGCGTCCCCTTTGAGGCAGTGGCACTCCTGGCACTTAGGAGGGGAGCTAGACAAGGTTACACGCTTGGCAAGGACACTCAAAAACTTCTTGGATTGTATCTGAAATAGAACAAATATTGCATTTATACTGTAATTACTATCAAGTTAATATTGTCTAAGAGGCAGCCTATGTGATATGAAATACAAATCATTTATATTACATCTATACATACAGGTTGCCTATTAATATTCCGGTTCCATCAGTTTTCCAGCATGAATTTCAGAGCACAGTTTCAAATTTCCCGAGTTGGTGCATCACTGTTTTTGGGAAGCACTGTTTACATTTATGTTTTGATGACGCTGTATCCAGAATTAGGTGTTTGCTCATGCCGGATTATTGATAGTCAACCTGTACATAGACATAGAGCTTGTGCAATGAGTAGGATGTGTATATATTTACAGCTTTCTTTGGGTTCCAATTATTGGTATTAAACACTGAGCCGCCCGTGGACAGTGCAGTGTACACACAGCCACCCTTAGGTCCTCTCAAAGCCAGTCGTAGCTTCTCACTTCCTCTATAATTCTTGAAGTCTGTAATGTTTCAAGAATCAAGAATATCATTAATTTTTTAGGACTAAAAAAATACATATTGCCTCCCATTGAAAAATAGTCATAGAATTAATTGTCAGACTTTATGATAAGTCTGTTTTGAAAGTACTATTACTTGCAAACATTCCAGTTCCAAATTAGTTTTTTTTATAATTGGGCAGTTGCAATAATTCAAAGATATTCCTAAAAATTGCCAGATTTTACAGTAAGTCTGTCTTGTGAAAGCACTTTTAACTCCAAACATATCAGTTCAAAATAAGTTTTCTTTTATAATTAAGCAGTTGCAATAGTCACATATAATTCCAATGATTTAATAAGCTTACCTGCTGGACCATAAACTAGATTTTCATCAAAACCAAACAGCTTGCGTGTCCTGGCCTGAGCTTCTTTCCGTGTGCCGGCCATCTCTACCATCAGACTTGAGATTAGGTGATATGTGACGTCATTCTGGTGGAGTGCCTTGTTGGCCTCGTCACCTCTCCTGCACGCCTGGCACCCTATGTGTACTATTGAACGGGACACTCCAGGCCGCCACCTAAGAGTTGAAAAAAGGGGGAAAAATTACAAGTGTTGCTTCGGATACTTAGAAATCCTTCCACCCTGTCCTATATTACACTTCCACTTTCTATCATGCACTCCATAACCTTTTATATAACATCCAATCTGTTTCCCTTCTCCTGTCTCCTGTTCCCTTCTCCTGTTTCCCGTCTCCTGTTGTTTCCCTTCACCTGTTTCCCTTCTCCTGTTTCCCTTCTCCCCACATCCTGTGGGTCTGTGGTCTGTGAGAGAGAGAGAGAGAGAGAGAGAGAGAGAGAGAGAGAGAGAGAGAGATATTCTAATTCTGTGAGAGGCTGTGGTGAGTCTTGACTGTGGGGTACATCCTGTGGGTCTGTGGTCTGTGTGAGAGAGAGAGAGAGAGAGAGAGAGAGAGAGAGAGAGAGAGAGAGAGAGAGAGAGCTGATATCTATATATTTAGTTTTGTACAAGATTATTACCGTTTCATCCTTCTTTCCTATTTTTTTAAGGCTTAGGAAAATAGGAAAGAAGGATGAAACGGTAATAATCTTGTACAAAACTAAATATATAGACATCAGCTCTCTCTCTCTCTCTCTCTCTCTCTCTCTCTCTCTCTCTCTCTCTCTCTCTCTCTCTCTCTCTCTCTCTCTCTCTCTCTCTCTCTCAAACTCTCTCTCTCACAGACCACAGACCCACAGGATGTCCCACACAGGATGTTTATGAACCACAGTCAAGACTCACCACAGCCTCTCACAGAAGTAGAATCAATCTATCTATCTCTCTCTCTCTCTCTCTCTCTCTCTCTCTCTCTCTCTCTCTCTCTCTCTCTCTCTCTCTCTCTCTCTCAGACCCACAGGATGTCCCCCACAGGATGTTAACGAACCACAGTCAAGACTCACCACAGAGACTCACCGATATATAGATATATAGATATATAGAAATATATATATATATATATATATATATATATATATATATATATATATATATATATATATATCTCTCTCTCTCTCTCTCTCTCTCTCTCTCTCTCTCTCTCTCTCTCTCTCTCTCTCTCTCTCTCTCTCTCTCTCTCTCTTAATGTTGCCCCTCAACCAAATCTTCAACACTTACTCCACCTGTGAGGCTGTGGAGGCCACCACAGCCTCTATGTTCTCCAAGGGTGAGGTTCCACTGAGGGTCAAAGTATTAAGGAAATCTGACGCATTCCTCTTGGTTAGGAAAGACTTAGTGACAGTCTCATCCTCACTCACTGTCACCACAGAATACTGGACATCATCTAGTAAATGTAAATAGTGTTAGTTATTATTATTATTATTATTATTATTATTATTATTATTATTATTATTATTATTATTATTATTATTATTAAGTGAATGTGTGAGCAAAGAATGCCTCCAGAAAGTTAGTTTAATCATGTCATTTCACACATCAATATACACACTAACATCACCTTCACTAGTACTTACTTATGTTGTTTCTTTCTAACTGCTTGGACAGATAGTCAAACAGAGAAGCCATATCCCTGTCGGCATTGCAGTCGGCCAACTCCACAATAATCGCCACATCAGCCGAGCCTCGAGACGTCTCCTCAAACACTTGACTCCACCCAAACGGCACCTCCTTACCCTCCACCACACAACCAGTACTAGTTTCTGCAACACAATACAACACCTCCTTACCCTCCACCACACAACCATTACTAGTTTCTGCAACACAACACAACACAACACCTCCTTACCCTCCACCACACAACCAGTACTAGTTCCTGCAACACAACACAACACAACACCTCCTTACCCTCCACCACACAACCAGTACTAGTTCCTGCAACACAACACATCACTTTCATTGAGTTCTCATTTCACTTTCATGCTCTAACTACTCTCCATTGATACTTTCCTTTCTTACCAGATATTCAGATTATGAATATCTCTCATCTACACACAAAAGAATGCCTGAGAAGCTAGTTCAAAAAGATAAGAAAGTTGTAACAGTAATAATGGAAATCCTTAAGGTCTCTTTCACACGAGCATTTCTGTGCGTACGTCAAATGCACACACAGAAATATGTCAGATTTTTGTACATGCGTTAGCCATGCGTTTGAGTTTCACTGACAGACCAGCAAACCTCTGCTGCCACCCTGTGTTCCTGTCCAAACCTTCCTTTCAGTGATCCTTGTACCTAGACACACAAGAACGTACAGGAATGCTTGTGTGAAAGAACCCTAAGAGGAAGGTGCAGAAAATAGACAAGATAGGAGAGACTGTCTCATTTACCTGCAGACTTCATCCTTATCTGCCTAAAATTGCTTCACATACATATCTTTGAGTGGTCATTTGTGTTATTCTTGCTTAGTTTTGGTTAACTGTTTACGTGTGAAGAATCTAAACTTACCATTTTTGCATTTATCCAGATGAGGTAAATGGATGTGTCTGGCCCAACACTGAGTCTGATATGAAGACACAACAGTACAGGGAGAGTTCAGGTCCTGTTGACTGAAGGCCGGGTGTGTGCGGCCTTGAATGCAGTGTGTGAAGTAAGAGTGAGGATCTATGGCATGGAAGCAATCACTCAGAGGACTGTTACCATACAAGAACAGTTGGGAACATTCCTTCACACCTTTTTCTTCAACATCATTGTAATCCCCAACTAGAGTCGCCTGATTTTTCTGAAGTAAGAAAAAGCAGACTTCATTACAATCTTTCCTCACCCAACACCTACATGCCTCATACCACTTGGCTGCAACCTTTTAATAAGGATATAAGACAAGTATGTAGATAAATATTTCAAATTAATACATTTTACAAACCAATGAAATATAAATGCTTCCGTACCTGGTAGCAAGGTGTGGGTGAGATGGCCCAGAGTGTGGCTAGGTTGGCAGCATCATGAGCCATTTGACCACCAGGACCATGCATATCATCAGACGCATCACCATTGTAATTGCCTAACAAACCACCAAGTCTGTCAAGAAGGCAAAGAAGTAATTACTGTGCCTAGGTAAACTTAACTATTTAAATCATCACAATTCCTTTATCCCAGAATACACTGTTAGCATCAGACCAAACTCAAGAGGGAGAACTTATTTACTGAACTCACCTTCCAAAGTATTTTCCTGAGACAGTGAGTGCACAGCCACGCAAGGCTCGGCTACAACTCACAAACAGGTCTGGCAGCTTCAAGGCGCTGTAGTCTGTACTGTTGTATACCTGCACAATATGGAGATTATTGATTACAGCATCATAACATAACCTGTAAATCACATACAGTTTTTCTTTCATAAAATCAAGGAAGAAGTATGAGGAGAGAGTATCAGATAAGAATGGAAAATAAATGTAATGACTTGATAACTCTACTTGAATCCCAACATGTACACATAAAGTTTGTAACAACCACTTACATGTAGGACAAGGAGAGATGTGAAGATTTGAGAACAAAAACAAACAATACTTTTGAATCTGCACTTAGTAATAATAAGTCAATCAAAAGCTAAGTAAAAATACCATGAAAGAACCCAGATATCCGTTTGAACTTGTGTTAGATAAGTACCTGATCAGTGTTTCCATTAGAAGTCACGGTGCCGTCCACATTTAGAGTTACATCACTGTTTTCCACATGTACAACAACAGATTTGAGCCTTGTAGCCCCAGCCTCGGCCTCATACACACCAAACACTTCAAAGTCTCCATCCTCAAAGTCCTTGGCAAGGAGGTAAGAGCAGGATCCCAAAAACTGGTAGTGTTTGAGGTCAAATGTGGTCACGTGTTGGCCTGTGGGAAGAAAACATTGGTAGTTATTTTTTCAGAAGCTTTTAATCTCAAAACTTATCAAAATGACTTTAATTCATATATAACAGAATAAATAAACACACTAGTACCTGCAATAATTCATAAAAAACAGAATAAATCAACACATTAGTACCTGCAATAACAGCAGTTGCAGTGTAGGATGGCACAAGAGCACGAAGGAGGCTTGGATTGGGTACTGCTGCGTCCATCAATCGCTCAGCTTCACTAGCTGCCGATTCCTATTAAAAGGGATTCTTAACTTTTAAACAATTTATTCCCTTTTGGTTTCTGCAGTTTTCATGTCCTATATACATTTCTTTATTCATCATTCAAATTTATTCAAAATATATATATATATATATATATATATATATATATATATATATATATATATATATATATATATATATATATATATATATATATATATAACTCCATCTGCTTTCATTGGTTCTAACCGTTTTGAAAAGGTGAGTTGGGAAGGTGGAGGAAGGAAGCTCCATGAAGCTGGTCCAATGTACAGGAAGGTATTGGTTGTAAACAATGTGACCTGAAACTCTCGGCTCAAACACAAACAGTCTGCAATGACAAATAAATGATAAGCACACTGACAGACATTACACAAGAATACAAACTCAGTATTTCATGCTTACAATAGTTCATCTCTTTGTTTTATGGTTCTGTAAGACTTTTTCTTGCCACTACTACCCTGTGAACTACCAGACTCTTGAATGGTTAGAGATGTACAATATGATCCCTTGCATTAGTGGTCACTCCTAGCTTACTGGTTGACGAGGTAGTTGGTAGCAGTGAGGTAGTCCCTTAAAGCATCTCCAAGTAAGAACAGCTGCTGCTCCAGGAAGCTGAGGTCGGTGTGCTGGCCTGAGCTCCACTTCTGCCAGGTTGACTGACCCTAAAGTAAAGATAAAGTAAGATTGGGGCACATGCTATAGCTGCGGGCGCTAAGAAAAACTCAAACCAGCCAATGAACGTGTTTGAAAGTACGCCAATCAAGCCATCAGGTACATGGAGCCAGAGATGACTTCCTTATATCTGGGTGACATATTCTGAATACAATTAAATCAAACTAATTCTGTCATCTTTAGGTTGAATGAGATCTACCAAGTTTTTTTTTCAAGGTTTAGAAGAAAAAAAAATCTGCAAACAGCTTTTTTATATGATTTTTATACAAGCTTATGATGATATTGATAAGGAGCATAAATAACTAATGAAAGCAGTCCTTTACTTACCCAATCATAGATACCCATCATGACACCATCAATGTGTTTGAAGACAGTGAACTGCATTAAGTAGGAGTGGAAAGGTTCTAGGCTTTCCCTTACAAGCATAGGAAGCTGTGACAACTGCTGGGAAACACTCTCTTGAAGGTTCCCTGTCATGCTCACCACCTGTACAAAGAAATTATCAAGTTCCCTACCTGTACATGTACATTTACTCATGTAATATTGGCACACATTATGGTAAGTAAGGTAAAGGTGGGGGCATACGATGTAGGTGTGTGTGTTCATCTCCTGTCACATTGGCCTTTAAGCCTGTGGTGGAAATTAATCCGTTATGCCAAAACACTGTGACATTAGACTTTCCACAGTTTACCTTCCCTAGTTTTCCCTGGGTACCCATTTATTAACCAACCCCTTTGGGAGGATGAACAGCTGGGTGAGCTGTGCACCGACTGCCCTTGCCCGGGATCAAACTGGGGCCAGCGGATTCAGTCATACATGCTAACCACTGCACCATTGATGTAATGTATATAAGAAACAGCTACGACTAAAATTAAGTTGAAGAAATGTAGATATGGAGACGACTTGATTCAAATCCTGTAAACAACAATTACACAGTAACAAAATTATTATAGAATGCAACTTACCAATGAATATAATCCTTCAGCAGTCACTTGGGTTGCCAGCTGAGAGAGAGAGTTCTGTGCTTCTGTGATGAGTTGAGTGAGTGATGGACTCCAGGAACTAAACATCTGTACAACATCCTGTCCAGCCTGACTCATAGTTTCTGCAACAACAAGGTCACACTCAACACATACATACAAGAAACAAAAACAGCAAATTCAACAATAAATTCAAACAGTAAATACAATACAAACTAGACTCTCTGTACATAGATAGAGGCAGAGAAAGAGCAAACATTTCTTCACTCTCCTATCCTCTTACTTGTCCTAAAAGTTACATAGCATCAAACACAGATAGAAAAACATCCTTTAATTTACTCCTCTTCATCCTACCTCCAAGACTCACCTTCAACGTTGTTCCACACACTCACACCTTTGTCCTTCACCCAGTCAGTTGTTTGCATCAGGAAGGAATGATACTTGTCTGTTTGCAGGAACTCCGTCAACACTCTCATACTACCAAAATTCTGCTGGAAACAAGAGTGCTCAATGATCATCAGAATATTGCATAAAAATATAAAAACTACAGAATATTATGTACCAAGTCACTCTACAAACATAGTCATTATATTTTCCATTCCTCTAATAGTTTCCATATCATAATGAGACAATTCCATGTATCATTAGGATTATTGGAGATAGTGGAATCAAAGGCTAATGATATTTCATTGACAGAATTATGATGTACCTGGAACAAGGCAGAGAGAGCATCCCACTTCTCTGTAATTGCCGACAAACATGGTCCTGAGAAGTCTGCCAACACATCTTGACCATAGCTGTGTACCAACATATAATCAGTAAATGTAACTTCTTCCATCTGATGACTTACATATATTAGTCTTGGTATCAATCATTGTCTTTTGTTCCCCTCAAGTCATTCCTCTTAACCCAATGGTTCATAAACTTGTTTATCTTGTTACCCAATTTAACATGCCACACTAGGCTTGCTAAGCCTTTCACAGAATTTTGTTAATATTGATATATATGGCTATATTAAAATACAGTTAGGGAGCCACTGCATTAATTTAAGACTCACTGTACCTGAGGAAAGCATTAGACAGCTCCTCAAAGTATAGCAGGAAGGCTTGGTAGACAGTGGTGAAGTAATCCCTAACTGTCTCTCCTACCATGATGAAGAAAGTCTTGGCCTCATTGTAGAAGTTGAACACAATTATACTCACATCTTCACCAAACCTGAAAATAAACATATAAATAACAGTCTCAGGCAATCATAAGCACATCTGAAAGGCTGAGAAAAAAGAAGTCAACATTTTCAAAAACAGGCAGAGATTTTACTGTATAAAATTCCTCCTCCAAACTAAAATATAATTAAGTTTAAGGCAAGGCAAGGCAAGGCAAGACAAGGCAAGGCAAGGCAAGACAAGACAAGGCAAGACAAGGCAAGGCAAGACAAGGCAAGGCAAGGCAAGGCAAGACAAGACAAGGCAAGGCAAGACAAGGCAAGGCAAGGCCACCTGCATTACCGTATAAGCCCCTGATAAAGGCTCGTCCAGATGGTTGAGACACCTTGACCAAAACTGACGCCCCACTCCACCAGTTGTTCCCTCACAGATGCCTCAACAAGGGAGGAGGTGGTCAGGAAGGAGTGCCAGGTATCCTGTAGCCATTGCAGACCCATAGCAAAGAGGTGTTGGAGGGAATCTTTCAAACTAATGAAGTAGGTCTGTGCAACTTGATACCTGGTGGATGGGAAATGTGTTTTGTCAGCACGGAAAGTATACAGATCTGAAGTAAGAATTGGTTATATTATGTGGATAAAAGTGTTGGTTTATCCATACAAAGACAGTTGTTAAAATAATTTTGTAAGGTTCTTGACTGAAAAATAATAATCTTAGGATATTAATCAAAATATAATTGTTTTTAATTATTAATTAATCCCTAAAAATATAAAAATGTGTTTCTACAAATAAGTAGTGAATGAAGGCAAAATTAGATTACTTACATAATAATACTCCAGTCTCTTATTGCTTCAAAAACTGGTACCAGGACACTCTCCCACAACGTTGTGATGTCTTCACTAATACCTTCATAACTATCTTGCACATCAATCACAAAATAGTCCCAGTTGCTCGCTTCCCTTTCCCATATTGCTTGAAGCGTTTCGTTGTTTAGTAAAGCTTCTATTACTGCTGGAGCTTCTGTTGCTGCCCACTGTTTGAGATTCTGTGTAGTTGTTAACATGTCACTCTGCCAAAGATCATACACTTCCAGGCTTGGAGAAAACATGTGAATCCAAGCTTGATAATCTTGGCAGTTGAGAGAAGGATCAAAGTGTATGAATGCCTGGAGTACATGTGGCGAAGTGAGTGTGATGCCAAGTGCTGCATCTTGTTGCCATTTACCAAAGGTGAGGTGGTGCAGAGCTGCCCCGGCCTCCACTGGACTGTGCAAGCCAAGGCTCACTTTTGCCTCTTCGTACACCTCCATCTCCTTTCCAATAGTGAGGTACACCACCACCTCAGGCACCTGCCTCTTGACAACCGAGCTTACCTTCCAGGTGTCTCCAAGGTGCAGAGAGCTGCCCTCCAAGGTGAAGGAGGCCTCCTCAGGCCTGCTGTCTACTGATCCCCTCCAGGTGTGGCCCCACTCCTTCTCGGGCACCTCCACCACCACTACCACACCATTGCTGCTGCCCAAGGACTCCACAGAGGCTGAAAGGTTCACCTGATGCCACCTTTCTGAGGTGAGACTGTAGTACTGCAGTTGACACAGAGCTTCAGGGAGTGGTTCCTGCCTCAGTTGGGCATCCACAAGCACGCTGAAGTTGGACACTGGCTGAGAGAGGCTGAGGCTCACACTGTGTCTGCCATCCTCCCTCACTGGCTCAACCTTCATTGTTGCGACCATCTTCATCTCAGGAGAGTTGCCGTCCACAAGTTCTGCCAAGCCGTGCACCGAGGAGTTGTGAAAGCGGGTAAGGTTGGCAGATAACGTGATGTCCTTGATGTCGGGGTGACTCAACACTGCACTTAAATATTTTTTGCCTTTTCCAAAGAAAGATTTATCATCATAATTCAAGGTAAATGTTATTGGTGGCATTTGCTCATCTTTTTTGTTCCATGTGAAGTTGGAGATTAGATTTATAGTTTGTAGCGTTCCAGTTGCCTGAGTATGGTGATGCAGTGTTCTGTTGTGCATTAAAAGTTGTACATCACTAGTGTACTTCCTACTAAGGAAGCCAGGCTCACCAAGCAACAGTGTCTTATAACCCATCTTATTGTCATTCAAAGCAAACACAAGACTGTTGTTGAAATGACATGCATTCACAGATAAGGTTCCAGCAATATTCAATAAGTATTCATCACTCTGACCTAATAGGGAAAGGTGGTGACCTCCAGGCAACACCTCTTTGTGAAGCTGCAAACCATACACACTCGGGATACCGACCTCAAGGCGGTAGTCATCTATCAAAGATCCACATTCCAGATTGACATGAACATGAGCTGGTAAAAACTTGGGTGTAACAAGTGTGAGTATCTTGTCTGCTCCCCATGCAATGTGTACCTTCACCCATTCCTCTTCTTTATCTCGTGCCATTAAGAATATTCTGTCATTGGCTTCATAAAACAACTTTCCTTGAAGCACACGATGGTCCGCTGGTTCTTTGGATTCATAGATAAGATTTGCTCTCACTCGTTTACTTTTAGCATGGGTGATGAGAATAGTATATTTTGCTTTAAATTCATTGAGGGATGAAATCGTCTCCATTTTCACTCCTCTAACTAGCATTTCTGTTTCTGATGCCAAGTTGAAGCCAATTTTACCTATTCTGGCCTCAATTTCATAGTTAGGCAAGTTATAGTCCTTAGCAAAGGTATCCATTACATACTTGAGTGAAATTAATGGAAATTCTTCATGTGGCAGATAAAGACTGATGGTAAAGTTACTCTCAATGATGTTATTGTAATACAAATTCACATCGACTCCAACTTTCTTGCCAGGATATTCAATCAGAGCTTTAATCTGTTTGCCACTCTCATACCGAGGACTAAATAATGCAAACTTCTCATAACCATCAAAGGAAGTTTTCAGAGTAACATCAATATTAGCGCCAAGGAAGTTATCAGACCTAAGGATGCCGTATAATGTCACAGCTTCCCCATTCCCAGTATACTCTGTTGTAATCTTACGCCAAGTGTCAGACCAAATCACATATACTGACAGCACTTCAAAGTTTTCAAAGGTGCTTTTCAACTGGATACCAATCTTTTGTTCCTCTGAAATGTTTCCGGTTACAAAAAAGTCTATTTCATCATAGCCCAAGCTTATAATTACTTGGCCTAATCTACTCTTCAAATTACTTTCCACGAAGAATCTTAAGTCTGGTCCACGTAAATCCACGCTTTGCAGATCACTCAGTATATGTGAGTTGATGATGACAACTGATAGGTCTTCAGTGAATAGGTGAGATGTAAGGAATGCAGAAAAGTATCTTCCCCAATCTGCATCATAATAGCGGACAGCAAGAACGTTTTCCAATTCTTCCAACATCAATTCCACGGAGAGATGAAAATCAGTTCTGGAATTATCTTCATACATCTCCAACGCTGCAGATAATATGACCCATTGGTTCTTTTTCAGCACAATGTTTGAATTAATATGGTTCAATTGATCATTTTCGAACTTTACTTCAACCTCAAATTCCTGGTCATCTGCTTGAAGTTTGCTCATGAAAGTAAAGGAAGAGAGGTCCTGAAGGTCACTGATCTCTCCAGTAAATGTTATTTCCTCCACAGGCAGAAGTGGAGACAAGACCATCAATTTAATAGAAAGTTTGGTTGTATCTATGTGTAAATTAAAAGAATGTTCTTCTTCCAATGTTTCCAAGGTGGATGTTAAATATATGTCTTTCTTCCATTGAACATTAGTTTGGAAGGAATAATCATTCATCCAATTTGAAGTAATCTGTAATTCTGTTTTGAAGCTTTTTAGATACTCATCATACTTGTATTCCCCATTAATATGAATGTTCTTATCTCCAAATACTGTATTCATTTCTATCTTTCCATAAAAATTTTCAGGAATTGAACAGGTGAAAGTTGAAGTTAAGACTCCTTGTTTTATAAGTGTAGATCTAAATTCTGCAGTAATCTTGACTTCCTCCAAATCAAACTGATCTGGCCACACTACATTGAGTGAATGTTCCGATGACTGAGGGAGAGTGAGGGAGGCATTGAGGGATGTTAAGGTCAACAATAGATGTGCCTTCACCTCCCATACCGGAACTTGCACATCAAGCTTCTGAGGCAAGAACAGGTAATTCTGTCCCCCAAAACTGTACTGCAAAGTAAACAACTCTTTCCCATCCTCTGTCAATGCAATTTCTAATCCAATACTACAACATGGAATTTTCATATCAATTTCATAAGTTGGTAAATCATTACCTTCAAATTTAATATGCATCTGTAAAGTGTTCCGATTTTCTCCAATATCTAAATTTCCTTGCATCTTGTACATGTATGGTTCTTCAGCAAGGCGTTTCACCACTATGTGAAGGATAGTATCAAGGTGAAAGGGAAATTCATCCTTAAATGCAACACTTAAGTCCATCAGCATGGATTCGAAGCCTAATTCTGGTGCTTCCAACTTGAGCTTGACAGTGTTCTCTTTACTAGAAACCACTTGTAGGTCGAGGCTGTAACTCATTACCTTGGCCTTGATAGAAAGTCCTTTATCATATATCACATCAACAGACATCAATTCTTCATCATGAACAACTGAAAACATGAACTTAAATGTGTTGAGTTCAAGTTTTATATCATACTTCAAGGATGCAGATAGAGGTTGAGATTTTCCAGCAATTTTGAAAGTCATACTAGTTTCTGCTTTCATCCATTTGTTCTCTGCCTTGAGTTCCCAGCTGAAGTTACTAAGCAGTGGGATATCAGCCTTAAACTCCCCACCATTTGCAGAATACATTCCCTCAATTTCATTCAACACTTCATCAACTTCAAACATGAGAGAAATCTTGTTATCTCCATATTTTAGTTCTGCTTTAAGCGACTCTAGATGCTTAAATGGAGTCTGTAATTCAAGTGAAATTCTCATGTTGCGATCTCTTTGTGTATATTCAAGCTTAGCCAGACCAATAATGACAGAGTTTTCACTATAGCTGGACACAAACTTTAAATTCGTCCCAAGAAGAACAAGAGATACTTCTGACTCATGTTTGTCCAGTTGTATTGTGCTAGTGAAGGTTAGTTCTTCACCTTCTGTCTTGAGTGAGGCTGTGAATGTGCCCGCTGTAAAAGGCTTCCATGGAGTCTGAAAATTTAGCTCCATTTGCCATTTCTTAATCTCAATTTGTAAGCCCAGCGTCTGTTCTTGTGGCCACATCAGATCAAACTCAGCTGCAACTTTTTCATCATCTAGTTTTATGGAAATGGCAAATGATATCTTTTCAAAATTAGTGATAGGAGTTTCAATGGAACAAGTCACTGAAAATGGATTAAACTCATAGTGCCACACTGCCTTCCACATGTCCTCATTATACTGAGCAGATAATTGTAACTCTCCAGGTTCTAACTTTAAGGATGCAGATAATTTTTCAATACTTGTGAAAGACGTCGTTAATATACAATCAACATTAACATTTTCTTGTAGCAGCTTGGCAAAGGCAGTCATTTCAACCCTCTCAGACCATTCAACAAACGCAGTACAATTAAACCCAACAAATTCAGTAAAGAAAAATTCACCTTGGAAACCCAGATTGAGGTGAGGAAGACTTTGGAATGGTGTCTCGGTCTTGAAGTCAATTGTTGCCATGTTATTACTACGCAAACCAGTTACATTCACTTGAAACTTTTTTTCCCACTCTAGGGTGATCTGGACAAGTTTTTTCGGGGCTTCCATCCTGCCTCTGAAAAAGTCTCTGAAATCATACTTGGCTTGCATGACAATGGGGTTAGTTGGGTCATCTGAAGACTCAAAACGAGCATCAAAATTGGACAGGAGTCTTTTGAAATTTGCTCTTCCTGACATCATGTAAGTCTTGTCACCAATCTCAGTATGAACAGTGAGTTTTTTGTTTGAGTATGTGAGTTGGAGGGTGATACGTGGTAGCAAGGATGATGTGAGACTTAGCTTCAAGATGTGACTCTGACTTTTGGAAAAGTTTGCTTCTAACTCAATTGGGTCAACACCAAAGCCATTGAATGTCATGCGGAACGAAAGTTTACTCCCTTTTGATGCGTACTCAGTTGTGAAATTCATGGACCAATATTCTGTCCAGGATAATTGTATCTTTATTTGCTTGTAATTGACACTTACAACAAATACTTCTTTTGCATCATATGTGCTGCTGAGTTTCAGCTGATACTCGTCAAAGAATAAATCAATGAAAAACTTCTTGTAACGTGGAAGTTTCCCTACAACTGATGCAGAGTAACCTTTCCCACTTGGTCCAATATCCACTTCTAATGAACCTCTATTCCCAATAATTTCAAAAGTTCCTTGGAATTTCAACAAAAGCTTTCCACCTTTAGTGTCAAGAGAGGACTTCATCAAAATACCATTATTATTCATTCTTGCAGCAAGGGACACATCAAAATTGTTATTTCCAGGTATTTTATAGGAGAGGCTTATAATAAACTGCGACAACTCTTTTGCAGAAGTTGTTATATGACAATCAAAATTAGCAGAAGATTCTGTATTTTCTAATGACATCTTCACCTTTCCAGAGTGTTGTCCAATGTTCAAGAATCCTTTCAGAGTGACTGAGTTTGGCACAAATGACCAACTCAACTGAACATTCCCTGGCTTCAGGAATGGTGATGTAAACACAACCTGCACTGACCCAACCCTCCAGTCAGACGAGATGTCAAACTTGTATTCTAAAGTAGTGTCTTCCACTTTGACAACAAAACGGGCACTATGCGAATCCAAAAAGTTGTATGCAATATTTACATCAAACGTTGAAATACCTTTTATAGGGATATTTCCAGTCAATGCCAGCGTGGCCGCATTCCTCCCAAAATCAGTATTGAGCTCTATTTTGAAGATGTCCAGCCCATGTTGGTAGTAGAGCAGCAGTTTAGGAGTAGACAGCTGGTACTCAGCATGTAGGTGGTGAGGTGAGGTGAAAGGAGATTCCATTAGCATAGTAAGCCTCACATTCTGCCATGGATAAGATGCACCTTCAGTCAGTGTGTTGAGTGTGGTGCTAACGGATAAAACCTCTTGTTTCTTCACATCCAGAGTTGCCTGACCATAATACTTCCAGTTTTTATAACCCACTTCCCAGGAACCTTTAATGTCCTCATAGCCGGGATAGTTGGATCTGACTTCAAAGTTTCCTGCTGACATCGGAGTTTCTGTTCCTTTCAGTATCAATTTCATCTCCACATTGACTTTACTTAACTGTGCTTCCAGTATAATATTATCCTTGATGTCATAAGTCAAACTGTAGGTTGTACTCTCATCCTCTGAGTCTAAGACAACACCCACACCTCCAGTCTTGAGGTGCTCGCCAGTGTTAACAAACATCTCAACATTCCAGTTAGAAAACATCATCTTCAGCTTAATGTCACCTCGTTCAGACAATTGCAAAGGTATCGTCATTTCTAAATTAATCTCACGAAGGTAAAACAGTGATAAGTGAACAGTTGCAGAGAAGACAATAGTGGATTCTGTATATTTCAAAGATCCTTCCACCCCAAGCAGACCATGGGAGCTGTAAAACATGGCGGAAGCTAAACCATCTTGGCTGTATTTCAAAACAATACTGACTGGGTTTCCTTCTGTCTCGGGAATACTCAATGTAGTTTCTATCTGATGACCATTTGGAAGGGTAGTGTATCTGATGGCACCAATATGTTCATCTCCTGAAGCCGTCCGATTGAAGAACAATTCGTATAGAGAATCACTATAATCATGTTTAGCCTCTACCACATAAGTCTCATCGAGGTATTTCACATTTAACTTTGCTTGAAGTGTTCCGTCTGAAGCATCATTATAACTAAGCTTGATGTATTCATAACCTTCATATGGTAAGGAAACATTTAAACTTCCCTCGGTACCTTTATCAGTACTTTTCTGTAATATATTCATGTTGTATTCTATATCATCTAGTGTTATCATGGCCTTCAGTTTCTCTACAGTATCCTCATGTGTACGGGTCACTTCTATATGATATTTATGGAAGGTGTGAAGGTCAGAGGTCATGTCAGCCACGATAGACAAGAAGTCCTTATCTTGCAATACTCTTAATTCTCCATTTGCATCGCCACTTGGTGTTAAAATCTTGAAGCTTAAATCTTTTAACTCCTCCGAGAAACTGTACACTCCTGATATGTTTGCATGGGTAAGGACGGTATTTGAGGTGAAACTCAAATCAATGTTTCCTTCTTCACCCTTTAAGGAAGCTTCTCCATTTATATTAGCATTCAATTCATAGTCAAATATAGAATTGGTGATGCTGCTGTTGAGTTTGATGGGGTGGTTGTTGAAGTCATAGTTGGCTTTGATGATGAAAGATTGTCCGTTAGGCAGCTCAAGTAGTAGTTCAGACTTGGAAGGAGACACGAAGATGTTCAGAGTAAAGTAAGTTTGATTGGTAGGAGGATCATAAGTATGCACCTTTAGAGAGTATTGTTCCTTCACCTCAAATGCCAATGACACACCGAGACTAAGTTGAGGGTACACTTCTGTCTCAATTTCTAAGTTAATTCTCTTGGATGATAAATTTCCAGTTGTATTGAACTTAAAAAGAAGTCCATAGTTAATTGCATTAAGTTCACATAAAATACCAATTGGATTTTTAGCAATGTTGTACTGAAACTTGAAGTCAAAGATTGGATTCTGATCACAAAGTAAGTCTAAGTTCATATTAAGTGATCCATAGAGGAAACTTCTATCGACATTAACTATCATATTCCAACATAATGAAGGAGTTTCAATAGTTATTTCCAAGCTTAAACTTTCATCTGTTTTAGTTGTAACAGTTACATTGAAAGTCTCCAAGAAAGGGATCGGTGTTCTTAGCTTCAAGTATGACTCTTGGACACTGAATTTAACATTTCCTTCAATCCAGTCTGGCTTCTCATTCAAGCCAATCTTTAGTTCGAAAGTAAAACCATCTTGTGCATAACTAAATTTCACATTAACTTCAGATTCAAATACCATAATTATACTGTTGTCAACTTTGATGCCAACGCGGAAGGATTTTCCCAGTTCAAGGGTACTCAAGCGAAAGTTGGCTTTAAATTGATCATTATTGACTTTTAATGTTGCAGTAACAGCCAAGTCTCGCTTCCTCTGCACTATAATCTTGCCTGTGATCTTGGAAATGGATGGAATGTCAGATTTCATATTTATGGTGATAAGCTGTTTTGCTCTCTTAAGTATCCAATTGATATTTCCTTCCACAATCTGCCACTTGGATTGATCTTCGTTCACTTGATGAGCATCCACAGTAAGTGTTCTGCTGGAGAGTCGCAAAGACAGTTCATATTTCCTAGAATCTGGCAGAGTGAGGAAACCTTTGAGTGCCTTGTGGCGGTGGTTGTAAATGATGACCAGTGACCAAGGGGAGCCAGTGTGGTGAGGCTCAACTACTAGTCTCATCTCATACACATTATTCGCGGCATTCAAAAAGATCCTCACGTCTTTCAAATCAAATGTGGCATTACCATACAAAAGATGAAGTTTTCCTCCAAATTCAAAGTAATTCAAAGCTTTACTAATTTCCAGGGAAGTATTAACACCACTTCTGATGTCCCAGTCACCTCCAGTTAATGTCAAGTCCATTAAACCTTTCCAATTCAGTTCATCTTCAAGATTGAGGTCAAGTTCTAACACTCCTCCATATTCCTTTAAGGCAAGCAGGTTGGACTTGGCTTCTAAGCTTCCTTGGAAGGAATACTTGTCAATATTAGTCAGGTCTGCTGTTACAAGTAGTTTGCCATGAATCTTATCAGTATTGTTGGTAAAGAACTTTAATGTTGACACAGCATGAAGCTTTGGATACACGGATTCAACTACAGTTTGTGAAAGGATTATATTTTCCTCTCCTTCCAGTAGAGTAAAGTTAAGAGTCAACAGAATTTCATTTCCAAGTTCATACTTCAGTTCAGAATGATAGTTGATGTCAGAATTCATTATTTCTGCTTCAAAAATATTGCCATTCAATACTGAGGAATTAAGGGAGAAAGAGTTTTCATTCCAGTTGAGTTTCAGCATTCCATCGAAGTGTAAATCAACTCTGCCTGTAGTTTTGAAGTCAATATCCAATGGAGTGATACTTGCCGTTGTATTAAAGGCATACAACTCAAACTCTTTCCCATACCATGTTTTCTTTATTTTCAGATAACTTCCAAGCTGCAGATGCACATCGGAGCCGTACGTCACATCTCCAAACACAAGGTTTCCAGAATTAAAGTCATGTTCAAGTTCCAATTTAAAATCTTCAAAGAATTCAGATGTTGCCTTCAGGACTAGATCAGACTTCATCCAAGATAGCCAGTTGCCTAACACAACGTGGAGTGAGAGAAGAGACTTATCATTATAAAAAGATTCCAACAAAACAACAATGGGCGAAGAGTTCATATCTTGAATCTCAAAATTGGCCTTGAAAGTGTCTGTCCAAGGAGATTCAAACATGACAGAGGAGTTTATAGCTGGCCAAAAGCCATGTGTGTCTGCTGTGAGGGTAATGCCACCAGTAGTTACACCAGCATTCCTCAGATTAGCCTGCAACGATTCATGCCAACCATGCCCAGGTTCATTGGGTTCCAGCGAATGATCCAAGTTAAATGTGTAATCATCAAAGGTTCCATAAACTAGAGTTGTGTGTGCTAAGGACTCTGCCTTGTGGGTCAGAGATAGATCTAAGCTGTGATCTAGTAAGTTGAAGAGAGATAATCTTCCTTCAGCTTTAGATGGAATTGTATATTGATCCCAGCTTAAATCTGTCTCGTATGTAAGGGTGAAGGTATTGATTGAACCCTCAAGCTGCTGTTTCAAATTATTCTCAAACTGATTGTGCACCAAAACCATGGTGATTTGGAGGTCATTGTGGGTGAGGAAGAAATTAGCCTTGATGTTTTCAGCGGAAGAATATTCACTACTGAACTCGGTACTCCAAGATTTGATGTAATCTTCTTCTGACTCCACATCCACATTGATATTAATGCCACCCAACGTGTGGTCATAAGTCATATTGACAGACACTGGTTCTATCCAGGAGGCTTCAATCTTACCAAGACCACTGAGCAGGTGTCTCTTCCAAGACAATTCCTTCTTTCCATGATACAAAATAGACATACTCGTCTCCAGTTCTGTGTTCATCTCCAGCTGCACATCATTCTCCGTCACATTATACATGGCCTGGACGTGGAAGGGATGGGGCATGACAGGGGCCTGGACGCTGAGTCTGGTATCCATGTAGTGTTGGTGATTGGAGTGGTCAAGGGAAGAGTTAAGGATTACTTCCCAAGGTTTGCTGGACTGAGTGAGGGCCAGGGTAGCTAGACTCAAGTACTGGTGCTCACTGTGACTGTGTTCAAGGTGAAGGCGTGACGTACACTCCTCTCCGCCTTTGTATTCCAGTTTGAACAGCAGGTTGGAGGGATCACTAAACTGGATATCTCCAAGAATCTAGAAAATGTGTTTTTTTATCAGCATAATCCATGATGTAATTATAAGAATGACTGATCAAACTATGTACCTTGGAAATAAATCACACTGATCTCTCCTTGTGACTCTAAATGTCTCTTAACAAATTAGAAATAAGTCATCATTCAATACCTTAAAGTCGTCCAGTTCAATCTCTCCTGAGTAAAGACTTTGTGCAGATTTATAGAAGGCAAATCCAAGCCTCTGAAGGTCAGGATGAGGTGTTGTGAGAGTGAAATTAACACCAGTTTTCTCTTCACCCAACGCGCCGCCGTCATTCACTAACAGTTGGCCCATAATTGTACTGTCCTCATGGCTTGCAGATACCTAAAAAAAAAAGTTTATCAATTAGGTAGGTGTATCATTTTCCTCTTATAACTTTTTCTTTGTATTTTATTCCCCTCTTCTTATTCTTCCTTCTTCACCCTATTTTAATATACTTTTTGAACATGGAAGATGAAAAGGAAAAGGAGGAAGAATCATCCATTATCTTCAATATCCAGTAGCAAGTGAGCTTCAAATACTCACAAAACCACAAATAATAATAATAATAATAATAATAGTAATATATATATACTTACCACTATGAGGTGTTCATTTTCCATCTTGACAGAGTTGAGTGTTAAGTTGGAAGAGAGGGATTCACCTGAAGGCAACATAATCTCAGCATGAAGGTCTCCCGAAGTAGTACCATTGTTCAACACACTGTACTGACCATCCATGTCCAACTTACTCTCCAGGAGGTAAAGTCTAAAGTTGAACCGATTCTCACTGCAGGAAGAAAAAAAGAAAAAAAACTAATCAATGGATATACAAAAAGAAACTTCATATAATTCATCTATTTAAATTACAAAATAAAAAACATCAATGATACTGCTTCTGTAGAAATGCAGATACAGTAATCAATGTTAACCTGCCACTGTACCTGTCCACGTGGCATCCCAGGTGTACCCAGTCACTATCACCTGATGTCACATTCAGTTCTACAATACTGCGTTCACTCGATATTAACTTCTTGGCTCCAATCTAAAATCATCCACAGAAATAAAAATCCATCATTATACCAATATCTGAAAATACATTTACACTCATGATATAAATAGCATGAAGAATATATAAAATTACTTATTTCTTGTCATCATCATTAAATATATATGACCTATGGTTGTTGTAATAAACTGAAAGAAGAATTGGATCAATGTAGATACGGAGACAGGACCACACGAGTCTAGCTCAGGCCTTGTATACTACAACTAGGTAAATACACACACACACACACACACACACACACACACACACACACACACACACACACACACACACACACACACACACAGTTAAATAATTATACCATAAAGGCAGGTAGTGCGTCCTCCGTGCTGTCCTTCACTACTATCTTCACGGCCTGGTTGGGTGACATCTGTGGAACAAAATAACATTACAAAGGTATTAGGTGACAACTAAATTTCTGTTTACCCCACCGTTAATGGGTTGGTGTAAAAGGGGTTTTATGGGTGCCTGTCTTTTCACTACTTTTCTTCCTTACAGCTCACTAATGTCTTAATATTTTCTATAATGACAAAAATACAATGTCCACTTACCTCATAAAATAGTTCAACAGCTCCTCCATTTTCTACTGCGAGACTTAAAGCACTTGTAGTTTCACTTAACACCAGTCCGTGATCTAAGCTGCCAGACCAATCAAACCATTTTACCTAAGGGGAAAATAAAGTCTATGGACATTTCTCCCTGATTCATGTACATTGCCTTTTAATCTACCCTCTCTCTCCACCTCCATCTTTCCTAAATTCACTCCATTCTATACTCAAAAATTCTTCACCTAACAACTCAAAAAAGACGAGAAGATATTAGCCATATATTCTATTCCATGTATTGTAAAAACCTTCAAAAAACATTATATTCCACACTCAATATGACAAGTGACATACTAAAAAAATGGGTTAAAATTGTTTAAGTTTCAAAATAATCTCAGTGGTTTTGCCTGAGGGAAAATTAAGTTTTTGTCAACATATTTCCCTTATTCAGGTATTCTATGTATTGTAAAAAAAACTCTTGATGTGACAAAAGACAAGTTAAAAAAAAGGGACTTCAATTGATTAAGTTTCATAACAATCTTACCGTGGTTTTGCCAGTGAAGTTCTGGAACTGAAGGTCTGTGAGAGTGTAGGATGAGAGCCCAACAGACTGAGTACCCAGACCACCGAACACTTCAAGGGAGGTGTTGAAGGGACGCTCAGGTCCATAGTCAGCCTCTAAGTGGACTCTTGCGCTGCCTTCCCCAACTATAGTACTTGCCTGACGAGTTGGAAGATTTATAATAAAGATAATTTATTCCCCCAAATATTACCAACTTATTTTAATTCATAGTAAAAATATCTGTATAACCAAAAACATCTGTATAACATCAGTGATCAGAACTTTATGACTTACTGTTAGTAGGAAATGGTCCGGTTGAGTCATGTCAATACTGTGTCCATATTGTAACACAAAGTCATTTAAGGTGAGGTGCAGCCCTGCTAGTACATGCAATGGCTCATCCTCACACAGGTACATCACAACGAATTTTGACTTGAGAGAAGAGTCAAAGTTAACCTCGGCCTCGGCTTGGAACCCACTTTCTGACACCTGAAATATTTTAAAATTTGATTTAATCCTTGGACTGTATTAATTAACTTATGAGGAAAGTTAGGAAATATACAACAAGGATATACAGAGCTAACATACAATATATGACATACTGTACAAAAAAAAAAATTTGCCCAGGGATGGAGTCACTACCCAACAAACATTCTTTTTTTTTCACATTAAAAGGGTACTAGCCAAGGAACAACAAAAATACATTAAAAAAAACCCGCTTATCACCCAGCAAACCTTATATATTCCCGAAGCCTTGTAGTCAAAGTTGAGTTGTTGGCTGGCCAGACTTAGGGTGAGCTGAGTGTCATGTGCATCTCCATCAATCACATTCTTCACCACCACCTCGGATGACACCTGTAACACACCAACCAACACTTCAGATGCACCACATACACGCACACACACACACACACACACACACACACACACACACACACACACACACACACACACACACACACACACACACACACACACACACACACATACACACACACACACACATTTATAAAACTACAGGATATACAGTAATGAAGTGGTATATCCGCATATGTTAAGTGGAAAACAAAAGTGTAGGAATGCATCTCACCTGCGTGGTTAGAAGTGAAGTGTTGGTTCTGAGTTCAAACGCGTCTGGTCGATACCCATATTCCACAGTTATGCCGGCAGGAATCTGACTGATCTATGGACAAAAAGTACAAGCCATCAAAACAAAAACACACACAAAAAAAAATATATATATATACAATTGGAAACAAAAAGACAATGTGCCTCATGACCCTCACATATGACTAAAAAGGCAAGCACTAGACTATCCTAAGAACACACACACACACACACACACACACACACACACACACACACACACACACACACACACACACACACACACACACACACACACACACACACCAGGTATTTGACTTATCTAAGGAACAAAGTATAAACCATGAAAACAAATATACAAAATTAAGAATAAAAATAAATATAATTAAAACCTCGCTAACAGAAAAATTGTGATCCAGTCCCACGAATCAATACTATTCTTTAAGTCTTCATGTTCTAGTCTAGCACCTCAATAACGTAAATAATATGGGATCAACAATATTATCGGGTATACTGTACATTATGTCACATCAGAACCTACCTGTAGTGATGCATATCCATTAACAGCCTTCAAGTCCCTGTGGCGTGTTTGATTGTTGTCCAGAGTAAGAGTGATGGAATGAGGTTGTGATGGTTCATTGCCGTACTCAGAGTTAAGGTGTAACTTGAACTCATCCGGGCTGGCCAAGAAGTTTCCTGAGGTTGTTCCAAAGGCTTGAGTCACCTCGTCTGTTTCTTTTTGATGCCAGGCTCCTTCCACCTCCCATGATGCTGTGAATACAAGGCATCCTTACTACAGGCTCACTATCAATAATCCGGCATCATCAAACACCTAATTCTGGGTACAGCCACATCAAAACAAGATATATAAAAATACTTTTCTTTTAATTTTTGTTCTGACTTTTTTCAAGAACATACTGAATTGCCAACATAAATAGAGAAATAAGATGTATAGCTTTACCTTCTACTTTCTTTCTGTTTTGATCTGTGTTGTGTTTCAGTTTGCCTTCCAGAGTGAACTTGTCTGGACCCATTGTAACCAGGAACTTCGGTACATATTCCCGACTCAAACCTTCCCATTGCCTCTTCAAAGACAATTCTAATTTTCCAACGACCTTAGAGTCTTGTAGATACTGCAGCTGAATTTCTGACAATGGCTCTGACTTTTTGTATTGTCCTTTAATGTCATAACCAGCTCCTCTGACCACAATGTATCCGCCTTCACCATCAGGATTCATGTTGAAGAGAATGTGAACTTTACGATCGGTTTCCGAGCCTGGCGTGTCAAACAGACCCTCAAGGATACTCTCTTGTTTCTTAATGTATAGTTTGTAGTAATTAAAGGTGTCCGTTTTGGTGATATTGAACTCCATTTTAGATGGTTCTGCAGTGATGGTTTTTCCTTCCACTTCATACTGGCCGTGGCTGTAGCTGGTACACATTTTAAGGCCAACCAATTGTTCAATGGTATCAATGCAGTATTCTTCTCCTACTACAACCGTTGACTTAGGCTCCTCCCACCTTCCACCTTCTTTCAAGAGAGTTACCTTGACCGAGGAACTTACTTTCATCACCTCAGAATCAGGAACACTGACTTGTATCTCAAGAAGTTCATTATCCTTAACCGAGACCTTTCCCCCAATGGTAGTTTTCGCGACCTGTGTTGACAATCTCCTTAGGCCACTGGAGGATACAAAAGCATCTATCAGCAGAGTTTCATCCATTGCTGTTACTATTGATGGGGTGAGGCTGCCTTCCAATAGCAGACCAAGCTTCCTAGTTTTGTGGTAGGTAGATTCATGCTGGAGGCTCACCGAGGAAGTGGCATTGACCTTCAGTCGTAATGGAAAGCCAAGGATTGTTGGGGTCATGTACTCTTGGTCAATGATCTGAAAAGGAGAGATAACATTGATACAGGTTGTGACAGATGCAGATGAGAAATTGTGTCAGCTGGTGGAAAAGCTTAGACGAGTGTATAGGAATGAACAAAGAAATAGTTATATATAAGAGTACCTAACCCAACTGCACTACATGGGGATGAAACATGGAGTATAGTAGTAGCAGAGAAAAGACTCAATGTAATGGAGATAAGATGTCTGAGGATTTTGTGAGAAGTAACGTATATGGACAAAGTTAAGATATGAGGTGGTGAGGAGAACTGGTGTTACGAGAGCAGTTACGAGAGTGGTCAAGCAGAGCAGAATATATTGAGGTGGTTTAGATGCATGGAGAGAGTGAGTGAATGAGAGTTGCTAAAAGAGGTAAGAGGTTGAGAGGAAGGCCACGTATAGGATAGATAGATGGTGCATGGGTGTGTGTATGAATGTCTTGTCTAGGCTACTCCATTATAGGAAGATATCAGCTTGCTATATAGATAAAAAGATACATATATTTATATTATGAGGACAGTGGAGATTTTAAGAAATATAATACAATACTGATTATGACATAACAAATAGAGTTTCTCACCTAACCTAGTATCTTACCTTGAATGTTTTGGGTGATGACAATGCATGAGATAGTTGATAAAGAAGCTTGGTAGGGGAAAGCTGTGCAAGGTTCTCTATATAAAGAACTTCATTGCCAAATAATCTGACGTAAAATGAAGTTTTGGGTTCCTCCTCTACTACATCATCGTTTTCTAAGTCTGGTTTTCGCTTATTATTTTTCGCATCGTACATTTTCTGGAATTCCTGAATCTTGTCGTCATGAATTAGGCTTCTTTTTGGCCTTAAGCTCTTCAGAACTTTCAGTATATCCTCATTGTTGAAATATCCACCTTCACCAAAGTAACTCTCAATGATGCTTTCAATGCCGCTAAACTCTCCACCGAAGTTTAGGAAATTGAAGGAGTTATCGAAGAGGTCGAGTGTTAGATTTGCCGAGACTTGCTTAGGTACATAGGAATCCTGGGAGTACACAACATTGGCATCCACACTCCCTCCTACGTTCATCTGAAACAATGATAAAATTAGTGTGAATAAACCACTCACTCTATAATATAACTGATTACTTTCCAAGGAGCAGACTTTTTGAATACTTCTGTTAGCTTGTAATAATTGTAATGAATATCTAACTCTTCCTCTGCCCTTACTAATTAAACAGTATAGTAGATGCAGATATATATAATGATATCTGCTGACCTAAGGAAATAGATACAGGATGCTCTCCCGTATATCTCCCTCCCTTACATGAGGAAAGATAAGATATAATATTCTAGGATGATTAATACAATTCTCCAATCTACCAGTTCCTAACCAAGAAGGAATGGGTGGCATCTGTTAAATTGAGGTTGGAGTGTATGAAGTAATTAATAAAAAAAACAAATAAAAAAGTAATCTTAGAAATAAAAAACAAATACCAACTCACCATTGAATTGAATTGAGCGTAGCGGAAATTTCCCGATGAACGGAATGCATCATTGTTGAACTTGTTGGGTAGAGTGTTTTGTCTGGCAAGCTTGGAGAGTTGTTGGTCATGTTGGCTTGGCCCAGGTTGGTCTGCCAAGTTCTTCAAATGTGTCCAGATGAAGGAATAAACTGTACACGAAATAAAGCTTTATATCCTAGGGTGAAATTAAATAAAGTTACTCTCAAATGCTACATATTTATACACATATTAATATAAGTTTTATATTATTAAGTCTAACATTATTAAAGCAAACACTAGGTAAAATTTTAAACTGTACAAAAAATAAAGCTATATATCCTAGGGTGCAACTAAATTACTATCATCAACTGCTACATACTTATACACATAACATAAGTATTATATTAGTACGTTTCTTCATTCCTATTTTCGTAGTATATACCTATTTGATCTAGATATTTCAAAAACAAAGAAACACAAAGAAACATAGAGTCAAAGTCATATACAAAATATATTACAATGCAAAGTTATACTGAAATACCACTGGTAATAATGTATTTGAATAACTTGTGTAGAAGTACTGAGCTTTTTTATACTTCAGATAAGGAGCTGCCTCACCTAGGACCCCAATTTTGAAATAGTGAAAACATCAATAAAAGAAATATACCAGTGTGGGTGGATGGGTGTGTAGTACGTGCGCGCGCGTATAGCTATGAAAGTCTACGGAGCGGTTCAGCCACATTTAACTACTCTCCACACTGCAAGAGGTCAGTTGATAACCTACACGAGGCAGTTCCTTGTCTCTAACCCTTGGAATAATCCAATATTTAGCCATCCCACCTGTCATTCCTATCCATATCTGAGGTACAAGACTCATCAGGCAGTATCCTTCACCTAATGGCTGAGATTGTCTTCGGATGACAAGGCAATGTGTTTTGCACCAACTACCCAAGCTGAAGCGAGCAGTTTGGGTATGTGGGGTGAGTGGTTTTGTAGATCATGGTCACCCAACATGTCTATTTACTTAATTTTTTGTTTTACATTAATTAATTAAAAGAGTACTAGCTAAGGGACAACAAAAATACATTAAAAACATCCGGCTTAGTTGATACTCCAACCCAATACTCCAAAGTTACCTTGATGGACTTCCTCTTCCTGTAACAGTGTATGGATGCGAGAAAAGAAGTTAGGTGAGTGTGCAGCGCAGGGAATCAGAGCAAGGTAGGCAGCTATGCGCACTTCACTCCTCTCACTCTCATCCTCAAGGAGCTGAAAGCATTAATTAATCACACTCTCATTTCCTGTACTCTTTATAATTACAGCTAATACTTTCTTTTTCCATCTATATACGTGGTTTATATCTTGGCTAGAGGGAGATAGTTCTAACAAGACATTTTAAGGGCTTAATAAGGCTTCAAGGAAGTTTTTAATCTTCCTTCTTCCTCTATTTACATCTTGTCTCGTATAAGATAAAAACAATAAAGAAAGAATTATCTAATTATGTGTACTTTATAGGTTGTACTTTTGATTGATTTATTTTTTTTTTTACATTAAAAGGGTACTGGCCAAGAGACAACAAAAATATGTTTTTAAAAATCCCGCTTTTCGCCAGACCCTGTAAAGAGGACAGTAGGAGAAATAAATATAGATATCTTCTTGCACTCAATTTAGTCTTAAAAATCATTGATATTCTTTGCTCACACTACCACTGCCACCAAGCCATTCCAACTGTCAATACCAGATTAACATTCATTATCATCCCATCACAAGCAGGATATTTGTGCTTTAACCAAATACTTTACCTTCCAGGGAGTCTCAATACCCATGCAGGAGGTACGGCGATAACTCTGCAGTGCTGTGATGCGAAGTTCTGAAGGCAGTGTTCTGTTCTGGGGAAGAGAATATCAAGGTATCTTAGCTGGTTATAACCAGGTTTTTAATTTTTTTTATTTTCCAAATTTTTTTTTATATATTTATTTTTACCATTATTTTATTATTATCTTTTTAATTGTTTATTCATTGATTTTTATTGATTTTTTTTATAATTTTATCATTATTATTTTATTCGTTTTTCATTATTATTACCTATTTATTCATTTATTTATCTATTCTATTATTTTTTCATTATGTCATGGTCTCTAGCACCTGTAGGCTGTTATTGAGATTCATGATATTTGCAGCTCTCTATAAGGCAAGCAAAAGGAAAGGCAAGGCAGATGTAGATGTGATAGTACCATTGTTGTCACTCACCATATAACACGTCTCGGGGAACTGGTCAAAGGGAAGGTAGCCGGCATTACCAATAGCTCTCAGGACCAGCTTAACATGTTCCTGCTGCTGCTTGGTCTTGCCGAGGCCACAGGAAACTCCCACGTGCTCATCCACATACTCAAAGAAAGATCTGGCAAAGGGTATAAATAGTTATGAGAATATTAGCCTCTGGATGCGATATTTGAGTGTAACGTGACATTTTCCTTGAACATACTAGTTGAAAAAAGAGTTTGAGCAAAAGTATAAAGTAGTAATGGTGTAAAATATCTTCTTTTAGTAGAAATAGGTGTTATTTTTCAACCTAACTAGGAACACACATCCAACACATCAACAACATGATGACTTATTATTTAAACCGTTATAACAGGTAATACCGTAACACAAATGGTAATGTGACACATACTAACCAAACTGGAATATGATTAACCACAAAACTAGATAGAGTGATAGTATTTGGTGAACAAGGAACAGGAGAGAGATAGAGGGAGAGAGGAAGGAAAGAGGAGGGAGCAATGAACAAGGTACAGGAGAGAGAGAGAGAGAGAGAGAGAGAGAGAGAGAGAGAGAGAGAGAGAGAGAGAGAGAGAGAGAGAAGAGAGAGAGAGAGAGAGAGAGAGAGAGAGAGAGAGAGAGAGAGAGAGAGAGAGAGAGAGAGAGAGAGAGAGAGAGAGAGAGAGAGAGAGAGAGAGAGAGAGAGAGAGAGAGAGGAGAGAAAGAGGAGAGGGACATGTAGTGATTACATATACGTGATAACGTAATACCATAGTAAGACATATGAGTTGATTCTATATCTATCTCTATCTCTATCTCTTTACTTACTTTCTCTCTTCTACTTACAATAGTATGTTGTTGTGACAGAGTTGATGCACTACGCTGGATGCTGCCAATCTATCACTGCTGCACTCACCTTCATCTGCATCCTGAGACTCATCAAGGTCCTAAGGTCAAGATAAACAGTCTTACAGTGTGTGTGTGTATTCACTGTCACAGTCTGCTGCTGGTCTCTCTCGAGACAGCCGGCCGTCCCCCTATGGAAAGAGCTCAGAGCTCATAGTGACCAATCTTTGGGTTGGACCGAGACCACTCACACACAACACACCGGGACAGCGAGGTCACAAGCCCTCGACTTACATTCCGTATCTACTCACTGCTAGGTGAACAGAGGCTACACGTGAAAGGAGACTCGCCCAAATATTCTCCGTCCGCCCAGGGGATCGAACCCTGGCCCCTCGGTTGTGAGCCGAGTGCGCTAACCACTACGCTAGCGGACCGTGTGTGTGTGTGTGTGTGTGTGTGTGTGTGTGTGTGTGTGTGTGTGTGTGTGTGTGTGTGTGTGTGTGTGTGTGTGTGTGTGTGTGTGTGTGTGTGTGTGTGTGTGTGTGTGTGTGTGTGTGTGTGAATGAAGCTAAATGAATTATAATAACTTCAGACAAGTGAATAAGTTCAATTAACGAAGGCTAACCTGTAACAGATTATTTAATAGCTGGTAGGAGAGGACAAACACATTCATCCTCAACCTAATACATTAACCATTACATGAAATCAGTGTTCCTTCCTCTCACAAAGTTTCACGACTCACCAGCAGTTGTTTCACAAAATCCTGGTGTACCGAGGTGTGCATGTGTAGTCCAGTGAGCCACATATTAAGCTGGCCGGGGGAGAGCATCCTTTCCTCTTCCCCCAACTTAGCCACCAGTGCATGGCAAGCATTACCATCACACACCACCAAGGCGTCTATCAACATCTTTCTGTCAACACAAAAGAGATATGAAAAGGTTACCTATTTATTACTTTCATCTCCATATCCTTAATAACTCCATGTGTGTACTAGTTTTATCTGTACGAATGAGGAGTCAAGAAGTATGTTCCATTTTATATAAGAGAAAAAGGAAAATAAGAATGGTTTAATGGAAAGTATGAAAGAGCTGAAAAGAAAATCGATGAAGCACGGAACAGAATTATAAGAAAACTGATTCAGAAAAGGAAAGAAGATGAGTCCAGCACGTGATCCTCCAGACCAAAGGTAAATTACACAATGGAATATTTTACCTGTGTGTGTCCTGAGAACTAGATGATGACCACACATCTTCCAGCTCCTCTGCTTCCAAGTGGCCGAGTAGCTGGACAAGTGTGGAAAAGAGGCGAGGACGCATCTCACTCTGCTCCGGGTTTTCGGACTCTGACAAACTCTCAAGGACAGAGTCAAGCTGTGGAAACGAGTGAGCTTGACAACAGGTTAATGCTAAAACCCAAGACTTACTAAAAACAATTAAATAACCCCCCAAATGAGACACTAAACTGATTGTCATTTTTACTTTTAACAGATATCAAATACTCCAACATTAATAATTTATGGATGGCTTATATAATGGAATGTATAACAGTAAAAATCATAGAATATTCCTATTTAAAAGCATATTTCAAGTTAAGTTTTGCCATGTGTTCCTTAGTAATTCTTTAGGTTTGCATGCATGGATATATAAAAAAAAATAGAAAGTTCTATTTAGATCTTCCAAAAAATAAAAGGAATCAGAAAACAAAGCAAACCTCCATAGCAATTCTTAAAGTTTGCATGCATGGATATATAAATATATAGAAAGTCTTATTTAGATCTTCCAAAAAATAGAATTAACCATAAAACCAATCCAGCCTTAGGACCACACAACACCTACCTGGTCCTTCACACTTTGAGTAGAAAGTTTCTTCATCTCAGCAAACTCCACAGCTGCTTTGAGGTCAGCCACAAGCGACTCTCTTCTCTTCAACTTATCACCTAAACACAAAACAAAAAATCAAACTTAGTCTCAATGGAAAATAACATTATAGTAAGTAAAACTGATCGGTGACAACTATTTATATCATACTAAGAAGTGTTTTTCATCAAATTTTATTCCTACAAATAGCTATTATTATTATTATTATTCATATTACTGTTCCTTCCTTCCTTTCTCCCAAATATCCTAAAACTAATCTCACATTCTGCAGTGATCTTTCCTTGACACCCATAGCAAGTACCTCACTAATATCCCGTTCTCTCATAATTTTCCACAATGATCATGTTATCTCAGGGTGATATGACATTATTCAATAAAAATCAAAACCATTCCTTACCTTTTGAGAAGTTTCCATCCATTGGCTTGGGTCCCACTTCCAGGGTAAGTGTGGAAGAGACTTTGATATTGGCGAGCAAGGACTCATTACTACCAGAAGTGAAATGCTGAGGCACCATAACCTCCTCTGTGCACATCACCTTGTCCCATATTACACCTTCGCCACCCTCTGAAATGTCGCCTCGCGGTCCTACGTCTCCTAGCGCTTGCAGTAGACATACATGTGTGTTTCTGCCAATACACATAATAAAAACAAGTATTATACACAATAGAACAAGTATTATACACACAATTAACTCTAAACTAACTTTCTCCTTCTCTTTTCTTAATCCTTTCTCATTCAGCTTCATTTACAAATCTAGTTTTATTTGACAAACGTGTGTGTTCCTGCCAATACATACATTAAAACATGTATTACACACAACAAGTAACTCTTAACTAACTAATGCCGCCTTCTCTTTTCTTAATCCTTTCTCATTCAGCTTCTGGTCTACAAATTTAGTTTTATTTTCAACTATCAATCCTTGAGTATCTACTGTTCATTTTCTCTGTGTCTTCTGCTTTTCAACGATTTTAATTTTCAGTCAAACTGCATAATGATCTAATCTCTCAGATATGTCTCGAATCACTGTTATATATGTGTATATATATATATATATATATATATATATATATATATATATATATATATATATATATATATATATATAATTTTTTTTATATATGGACCTTCCTATCAATTTTGTTCATCCCTTCTTTATTATGTACAGTACTTATGAATCCTCCTTCAGATCTTCAAATTTTCCAGGATAACATTAGTGAGTAGCAAACCTATAACAAGTACAGTTTTTCCTAAAGATGTATAGATACTTGGAATGGAATGAAGGAAGAGGTGATAATGGCAAGAAATATACATCAACTGAAGGAAAAACTGGACAAATATACCTAGATACGCAGACAGGACCACACGAGTGTAGCTCAAAAAATCTAAATAAATTTTTTGCTTTGGATATTATTCCTGAATTTTTCACGGTTCTATTTTTTTTCTTGTGGAGAGAAACGAAAGGTTTTTAATTTATTTTGTCTTTATTTTCAATTGTTTAGTTTTATTATTGTAGTATTACTATGCTGAAAAATGGTCGATGTTTTTTTTTCTTCAATAATACCGGAATTTGAATTTTCTCTCTATATTAATTTTTCTTCTGTATTCTGTCCATAGTGTCTGCATAACATTTCACAGTGACACTATTTCATCATCATCATTATTATTACTCATGCAAGAAAACAAATGAATGCTTAGATTGAGCAGGAAAATTATACAATGTCAGCGGTCACACCAAGCCCTCTCGCCTCTATTCCTGCCTGAGTGCAGTATGATATGTTTTTCCGCCATCTCCCCCTCGCTTTCTCAGCTCTGCTCTGAGCGACGTTTAAAGAGACACAGTTGGGTTCACGCGATTTCCCTTTAAATTCATTAATCTTTGAATTTTGACACTTCATCGGAGGATTTAAATTCCTGAACGCCTCAACAACGAAATTGATGTTAAAATAGACAGCGTAATCAATGTATTTGCCCAAAAAACAGGAGGTTGATGTTAACCCCCCAATTTTTTTTATCCTGGATCAGCCACTGCATGACACTCACCTTGTAAATGGAAGATGAGCATTGGCCTCTGTGTTTGTGTATTGGGAATGTGGAAGGTGAGGAATGTAACTATTACTGTGACAACCCATTTTCGTTTTAGTCACTTGTAAGCTTGGATTCATTTCCATGTTGTACTTGACGTCACACTCTCCCGTCACATCCATCTGGAAGACACATCAACACAGTAGTATTGTAATAACATCTACATTAAGAATATATTATGGTAATGCTTCATAAAGACAGCTTGTGACGTTACTATTTGTACTTCACTCCTAAACTTGAAGAAGAAAAAAAACGAATGTAATCCCACATAGTAAATCAAACGCATCAAGTTAACAATGACATTTAAAAAGCAAGAGGGAAAACTTAATGGGTATTATGGAGATAACATTAGCGTCTTCTTCCGTGTCAGATAGAATTAAAGTTGCAGAATATCATGCAGTATATATATATATATATATATATATATATATATATATATATATATATATATATATATATATATATATATATATATATATATATCAACTTCCGGAAACTCGTTAAAGCAAAATAGTCCATGCCTCATAATTAATAAGCTAACCTTATCTCCATATCATCCAAGATTATGACCTTATGCATTAAGTTACTATATAAATACTTGGTGTTCTTACCTCACTGACAATCATATCACTTTGATTACAGTTTGGAGTGACTGTCATCTGAAGGGAAGAGAGAATACCTCGCT
Source organism: Cancer borealis (assembly GCA_036785275.1). Taxonomy (NCBI): domain Eukaryota; kingdom Metazoa; phylum Arthropoda; class Malacostraca; order Decapoda; family Cancridae; genus Cancer; species Cancer borealis. The sequence continues at coordinate 53,039 of JAXIVD010000417.1, forward strand.
TAAAGTTGGTAGCGACTGCTTCTTCATCTTCATGTGGACAGAGGTGCGTGATGGCTCCGTGCTGATAACTGTTGATACAATAACACAATAAATAGTAACATTCTATATTTTTCCATGTAAATATAATAAGCCAATATTCATGGACATACATACTTGCTTACCTGAAATGTAATTCATGTTCTTGTACAGCCTCTGAGAACCATTTGGAGTCATCGGTGCTATCTTCCACCACCAAACTCGTGACCTGTCAAAAACATAAAGAAACATATTATTTTGCGAATTACAAATCAAGACAGGAACACTAGATGGTATCTACTATATTAAACTTCGGTACTCAGTGATACTTGTGATCTACCATCTATATGTAATGTCATGGTATATTATCTATTTATTTATTTATTATTATTAGATAAAACAAGGTCACACGACTGTAGCTCAGGCCGTATACTACAACCACGTAAATACAATTAACTAAATACACAATGGTTTCAAAAGTTAGCTGGACAAAAGCAAATCTAGAACAGCTACGATACCACAAGATTGAGAGAGAGAGAGAGAGAGAGAGAGAGAGAGAGAGAAGAGAGAGAACACACACACACACACCACACACTACACACCACACATACATACACACATACCTGTAGTTTGAGGTCACAAGGGGTATTAGCAGCAATGACCACCACTGCAGTCACGGTCAGGCGGGAATCATCTTCAGCCGCTACCTGCAGTCACGGTCAGGCGGGAATCATCTTCAGCCGCTACTAGTGCCTTGGTGATCACTTCACCTTTGTATGCGTAGTAGTAGGCCATTCCTGACTCATACTTAGATGTGGACCCTAAAAGGAGAGGGGATAAATACTGCTGCGATGTACTGCTATTGTGATCATCGAAAATTCTTGCTTCTTGAGTTCGAAATCCCAGATAAGTCGGAAATAATTTTGGTTTATCTCATCATACGATAGATTTTTTGTTTATTTGCGAGGTAAAACAAAAAAACGAGGGAAATTATTAAATGCAGATTTTTTCCCAATGATAAGATCAATCACAATAAAATGTCATTTTGAGACCAACAACCAATCACGGTTATTAGTTAATATATAATAGTCTAGTTGCCTTTACAACTCATAACTTAGAATTCAACTATCATTTGCATATCTGATTGTGATTTTAGTGCAGAACATATGAAAGATTTATCGGGTTACTGCACCACTATATTCCCTTATAGGACCGGCCTCATTATGAACACGGTATAAATAAATAATTACCCTTAAATAGTTTAATTGACGTGTACTTACCCTCGAGGTCACAGCTCTGGGAACACACACCAACAGCATCATCTGTGGACAATAAGAAATTAAGGACGCTTACATTACTTGTGTCTAAAACATCCAATACTTAGCCCCAGTAATAAGTGTAAACATGGGGACCTCTTGAATTACCCTCCACTCTATCTCTATTTCCTGTATCCATTATGAGCCAGACAATATGGCAGCTTGCATTACTAATATCTCAAACTCACTCCTCACCAAGCGTCAAACATCCAATACTTAGCCTCAGTAATAAGTATAAACATGGAGACCTCATTACTACCCTTCAGTCTCTACTATTTCCAGTATCCATTATACAGTATTGCCCAGACAATAGTATACATTATGTTAAATGCGTAATTATCACCTCAACTCCCAAGGCCTACCTCAAGCTTACTGGGCCTATAACCATCCTATGGCTGAGCAGAGGAGACGTTAAATGACCTGCCACTTACGACTTTCTACCACGTAACTAGCGACTCAATTCCCTCTGGTTCTGACTGACATGAAGCAGTGCCTAGTTACCGTCTGCTACTGCTCCATTAAGTGTGAATGTATAGCAAATAAGCCTCTGTCCTCATTGTGAATTTGATCTGCTGCTTATTTCATCTCCAGTGACAATATACGAGACAAATGGTTCGTAAAATATATTCAAATGAATATCAATAAGACTAAACGGAAGCCTGTTGTAAAGAGAAGCTTCTATAATGTGTGTAGTGATTCAAACTAGTGAAGAGAGAGAGAGAGAGAGAGAGAGAGAGAGAGAGAGAGAGAGAGAGAGATAGTCCTTTTCTACTTCATATGAAGCATCATATATCATATTCTAAGCACTGTTAACAATCCGAAACTGTTCACCAAATGATGTTTGTAATTGAAAGCAGTATTTCTTGCCCGCTTTCATCCTATGAACATTAATTACGGCCAAAGTGAATGAATGAGGCTAGAATAAGTGTTTGGTAAATAACCTACTCAGGGTTCAAGTGAGTAACAGTGATAGACTAGATAGTAAGTGGCCTTTGTGATACAGTATCTGTATGGGATGGCGGCGGCATCCAGCTTCACACAGCCTGGCAACAACGAGCAGGAAATACTAATAGCAGCAGACACACACAATAAACCTAAACCTGGTGTCGTTAGTCCCAAAGAAAAAAAATAGAGTAGTATACGTATCTAAACATATGTACAAAATTTATAAGACAATTCAATTACATATCAGCAGAAATTTGAGAGAGGACGAATTAACGCGAATCAGTGAGACGTTCTTTCACCCTTCATCCCGTGCATATAACTACATATTAACTCTCATCATCGTCTAATTTAATACACATCATTATTAGTGTCAAGTATTTTCAGGATAATAAAAGGCGCTGAAGCTGTATATATATTGTCTCCTGATTCACAAGAGGATGGTAAGTCAGATATTAGGGCTATGTGTGGTGATAAGGATGCGCGCGCTCTCCGCAGTTATCACCTCTTGACTCCTTCAAGTGTTTCCCGTTATTTCGATCAACTTATTACTAGCTCCGCCCCCAAGAGAGAGAGAGAGAGAGAGAGAGAGAGAGAGAGAGAGAGAGAGAGAGAGAGAGAGAGAGAGAGAGAGAGAGAGAGAGAGAGAGAGAGAGAGAGAGAGAGAGAGAGAGAGAGAGAGAGAGAGAGAGAGAGAGAGAGAGAGAGAGAGAGAGAGAGAGAGAGAGAGAGAGAGAGAGAGAGAGAGAGAGAGAGAGAGAGAGAGAGAGAGAGAGAGAGAGAGAGAGAGAGAGAGAGAGAGAGAGAGAGAGAGAGAGAGAGAGAGAGAGAGAGAGAGAGAGAGAGAGAGAGAGACCTTTGAGGCATGTAATTAAGTAGATAAACACGAGGTATGAAATCAAGTAGAAACACACACACACACACACACACACACACACACACACACACACACAGAAAGGTTTCAGCCTTATCCATAGATCCGTCTCTATGAGCTCAGAGCTCCTTCCGGGAGGGTAATGGTTGACAATCAAGAGTCCAGAGCGTGATCCTCCAGACCATGGCGAATAACACACAATGTAGATAACAAATTAAACTTTCAACAGATAGCAACTCAAACATTTCGATTGTGTAAGTACAGAACAAGGATAGAGCCAAGATACAGTATATAAATGAAGAGTGGCAGAGAGAAGTGTGTTGGTGGGAGACGGGCGCCTCCTCACGTAGGTAGATTACTGGACAGATAATGGGGAGCATTTGTCTCAAAGGTGCCGGCGTTAGGGGGAGATGGGAGGTAGGTGGAGGGTGATAATGACGGACACTGGGAGGCCATTATCAAGACAGCAGCGATCCACTAAGCTCCCTGGACAACATACATACACGTGCTTACATCAATCATATAGGTCACAAATACTATGTGACATATGAAATATTCAAAGAAATGCATCTAACCACTAAAAGAAAAAAGATAAGGAGAAGACTTAATTAAAATATATTAATTGATGAACAACCTTGAAGAAACGGATAGAAAAGATTTAATATTGAGAAGAAAAGAAGAGGCTAGAAATAGGAGGGATGAAAATAAGAGGTTTCAGCCTTACTCATAGATCTATCACTATGAGCTCTGACCTATTTCGGGGAGGATAATGGCTGATGATCACGCGTCCAGCACGTGAGATCCAGACCAAGGTGAATTACATACATTAGCTCGGTGGTTACGTCTTAGCCTGTCACTTGGCAGGATGAGGTTCGCGCCCCACTCAAGGGCTAAATTTCACTGATAAACGGGTAGTTACTGTCCTCCTCGAACAAGAGAGTCGGGTGTGTGGTGTGTGAAGGTCACACAGTCTTACACATTGATCGGACTAGTATGACCTCTAGTCTCTCTTAGTGACGGTACGGGCTGATGATCATGAGCCTTGCACCATATGTGTATTATAAAGCATAGTTTTATACATGTATCTCTTTCCACCGCTATATTTAAGTTCCTCGTCTTAACAACCTTTATAATTCTTATAATAATGCAAATCTAATCCATACGCAAACCTGTCAGTTTTTTTTTTCTCTTACCAGCTTTTATTTATTTTTATTTTGTTTTGCTCTTATTTAGATGTCTCCATTTCTTTTAAAGGTGATTAAATTATCCCCCGAACTAGGTAATTAAAGACCATATAGTTATGTTAGAGTTAACGAGAGCGCTACCCCTCTCACCAAGAAGCTGCCGTGAGCCTCGATCCAACTCACAACCTTTAGATCACGAACTGAACACTGTACAGTCACCCCGCCCTCCCAGATCAAATGTTTCAAAAGCTCTTCCTGTTTTCATGAAACTATAAAATCATGAGCAAAACTTGCCACATCCTTATTTCAACTTCCCGTTTCTCTTACACAACGCTGACATTCATCATGATCATCGTTGGTAAGCGCGAGCGCCTGCATGCTGTGGGGAACGATGGGTGGATATAAGGTTTGAACTAGCTAGCCAGTTCGAAACTATGGTAGCGTGTGGGGAAGTAGAGGGTAAGGAAAGGTGAAATTTCCAGTAATTGACTCATTCTGAGGACTGATCTGCGGTGTTGGCTTATGCTAAAACGAAGTGTAAGGAAAGAAATAAAAGGTAGGTTGAACGCTGCCTGCCCTGCGCTGGCTTGCACGAGGATGAGGATGGTAGTAAGAAACCTGAAGGAAGCTGACCATTTACTGACCTGGTGTGGCCTGTGTTGAGATGGGAGATAGGGCGAGAATGTTTGTCACTGACTGACCTGCGCTGCCTAAGGGCACCAACAGTAGGATGGCCACGAGCAGCTTCATGTTGGCCAGCCGACCACTGCTGGGCCGTTCCACACCTGCCCGGGTCTCTAGTGCAAATAATGGTCTTTTCACAGTGCGAACCACCTATCAACAGCTGTGCACAAGATTCCAGTGGAGCAGGATACTACACACGACACTCAGTAACGCCAGGAACACATTAACACAGACGCTTACCACTCCGAGGTTATATTATCTAGCCTCGAAGGGCAAGGTCCACTTTACTGAGGTAGTCCCAGACATGCAGCTACGCCCCTTATCTGCCTGGGTACGCTGGCCTCGATTTTTGACTCGTGTGCAGGGAGAGCAGCACGATGGCAAAAAATTCCAGTTCAATTATCCATGATGCTATATTTTGATTTGTAATTATTCCTGTATAAACGTGGGTACCTTGAAAGACTTTGGTAATTGAATCTTACGTTTCCTGCAATGCTACCATATCCCATAATAATTGATAATAATTTCAACATTTCCATCAGCTGGTCCTCTTTCCGCATTTCAGTGCATATACATATTACATTAAAAAATTTTTTTTTAAACATTTGTTTAAGTTCATGCTTTTCATCCCTAAACAGACATATAGTAAGGTACCTGTGTTTCAAGCCCCCGTGACATCATGGCCGCCTAATAACTTAAAGGTCGAGTGATATTGGTGTTACTAGAACACTGGCGCGACGCACCTTAACAAAAACAGACCCACTTGACTGACTGTCCAATCAAGTAAAACACGGCAACCTTCAGATCAGATTCACAAACACTACAGACTCTTATCAAGATGTGTTTATCAATCTAGTATCAACTAATTACTTGCATTTATTTTCATTGCTTTAGAATGGTAATCTGCAAGGAATTCCAAACAAGTGTTTCCGTACCCCTATAGTACTGGTAAGTTCACGAGTGTATTGTCACTGTTATGTATATAAAGTCATGGAGGGATGCTAATATTAAGAATTCTTTCCGGAAAACTTTGACGTAGCACGTGGTGGGTGTCAGGGCGTAAGGAGGCTTCGTCAAGACACGTGTATGAACTGCTATGCCTAACAGTTAGTTATCCTTCATACGCCGAATAACAGGCAAGAGGCAAGTCCATCTTAGCCTACTGGCGCCAACGGTTTGTGATGTAAAAGAAAATCAAAAAAATAAATATATAAATGAATAAACATTCACAACCTCTTACTCCCTAATACACCACAATGCTACGGAACTGATTATTCAAGAAACAACACACATCAAACTCAAGAGGAAGTAAAACTGATGCGTCAAATGGCAGGAGTATATACATGGAAAGCAACTATTTCAGTAACTAATGTACACATCAAAAGAAAAATAATAAAAAGAAAAAATATATATATCGCAAGAGTCACACTCTACACACGTTTCAAAATTCAAAGGGAACTATGCAAGCAATATTTACTGATGATCACATTACTTTTTTACTACTACTATTACTACTACTATTACTACTATGATAAATGTTACAGGGTCAACACCAAAAATCTAGCAATCTTGGTTCCTGGACGCTGCTTACCATAAACTGCGATCATATAAATAAAAGAATGTAAAGCTGCATTTAAGTTATGTATTTATCTTGAATGGACTGACAAAAGTACCGAGTGTGAATCTGACTGGCTGATCTACACCTTGCTGTCATATCATGAAGTGAGCAGCAGCCAGGCCAGGCCAGGCCAGGACGGGACGGGATCAAAGTCTCAAAATTCCAACTCAACACTCGGTACATGAAGCAATGTTTTAATGACTTACGCTGGCAGGTGTTCCACTCACCAACTGGTGATAGTAATAAGAATGGAAAGAAATGTGTCAAAACACTAGATAATATGAAATATCTTGTAACAAATCTGGATAGAGGAGTGTTGTGGTGTTAATAAGTGGTAGTTTACCGCTAGTTTACCCCGGAGTCGCCGGCCACCGGGACCAAAATTACACAGTTCAGTCCTAGCAGCCAGAGAGGACAGACCCCAACCTATCAATTAGCTCAGATGATGAATGATGAAGGTGAATCAACACAGGTTGGCAGCCGATGTAAGTTTACTATTTGTTAGGACTTAAGGAGTACATTTGGTAGGCGGGCGTCGGTCTGTCCTCTCTGGCTGCTGGGCCTCTACTGCCTCCTTGGTCCTGGAGGCGCCGGTGTGAACTAATGGTAACTACCGCTTGTTAATACCCCAACAAGAAGGAATTATATGTTTTCGCACGCAATTTCAGTCAAAATAAAAAAACAAATCATTGATTATTATAATGATGGTAATGATGATGGTAATATTGATGGTAAGGAGGGGAACCTTGGATGTCTGAGTGGAAACTGTTATGGTGCAAAAATTTTTTTATTGAATATTTTACAAAACTGTTACCACTCCACACGTCATGTGTATAAACTGGAACTATTCAATTCCATCTTACAGTTGGTGTTTTGTTTTTAGAAAATGTTTCATACCAAAACAATCATAATTTTCTTTCACTTACAACTAATATTCTGTCCCATAGTTGTAGTAATTTTGACTGTCAGAATTATCTTCATAATCTCCATAATCTTCATCTTCCTCTTCTTCTCTTTCCTCCTCCTCTTCTTCACTACTATTTGCCTCTTCAGTGAGAGATTCATAAAAGTTGGCATTTTCATTGTCTCCGAGTCCTACATTCTCATCAACAAACTGATGGATAAAATTCTTCATGATATCTGCTTTAATTGTGTAGTTTTTCTGTTGGAAAGTAAAATCATCATATAGATTTTCATACTATGCACTTAACAAATGTATAAAAAACATTATAGATTCCGTAAATTCTTTTATCCTTATGGTGTTAAAGCAGCAACATGACCTATGCTAGTAGCATAGGGTAGGCGACAAGGAACTGCCTCGTGTAGGTCATTAACTGGCCTCTTGTAGTCTCCTCTTTTCTTATGTTCTTATGTTCTTATGATGTACCTAAATTTTATGAAGGACATTTATATTTCACTTAATTGTTGAGTTTAAACATGCAACACCCTTACCTTTCCTACTTGGTGCCTGACAGATGGGTGTGTCCCCTCCATCACCATCTCCTGAGGTGCAGTGAACTCAGTAGAACATTTGCGGCACTGGAGTTTCATTTGTGTAGCACCTCCAACACACTGGCACTTCTGGCATTCAGGTGCAGGAGTGCTCATAGCAACTCTGTAACTCAACACTCGCAGGAATTTCTTAGCAAGAACCTGCAACAAGATACATAAGAGAGGAGTGTCAAAACACCTCTAATGTTAACTGGACCTCCAACCCTTGCTTCTATTTTTCTTACTGTCTTCTTTACAGGGTCTGGGGACAAGCGGGATTATTTTTTACATATTTTTTGTTGTTCCTTAGCCAGTACCCTTTCAATGTAAAAAAAAAAAATAAATAAATAAAATACATAAATTTTAAAAATCCTGTAACTCATTCATCATCTATCTATCTATATACCAGGCCGTTTTCCTCTTAAAAGGAGGTATCCATGCAAGACAAGGCACGCCAGGATTCATATAGACATTACTTGAGTTCAATGCAACAAATATATGACTATCCTATGAGTGATGAGGTGTGAAAACTTACCTGCTTGCTGGGGATCCATTTATTCATGTTAAACACTGATCCTCCTGAGGCCTGCGCTGCCATCACACACGACCCTTCTGGCTCCTGGAGGGCAGCACGAAGCTTCTCAGTTCCTGAAAACTTCTTGATGTCTTGGGAGAGGAGAAGTTATTGAATTACTCCATAAATCATTACATTACTATAAACGTTTGTTATGTGAATGCCAATACTTTTAACAATGATATATTTTTTTCCCCAAGTCTTGACAGATGTGATAGTTATCCTTGTGTTCTAGGACAAATTATCTTTACCAAGCTTAGCTAAAAGGATGAAAATTAATAGCAGTGCATTGTAGTCTCACCTCTGACAGTGTAGCCAAGTTTGTTATCAAAGCCGAGTAGTTTCTTGGCCATGACTTCCCTTTTCTTGGGGTCAGGTACAGCCATAGTGACTTTGTGCTTTGTTACAAGGTGATATGTGATATCATTTTCCTGAAGGGCCTGATGCACCACCTCCCCAGCATCACACGCACGGCAAGACAGCTGGACAATGGTGCGAGACACTCCAGGACGCCATCTGAGGGGAGGAGACCATTATTAGGAAAGGTTATGTTACTTGCCTCATGTTACCAGAAAAAAACTCAATTATTGCTTCTTTAAGAAAAGCATGACAAAATTAATAGAGTATGCAGTCCAATTTTAAGGCTGTGGGATCTTCTTAAGGAAAAGGATATAAAAAAATATATAAATAAAAATTCCCTACATATATCAAACTATACAGCATTTGAAATATTCATGTTGCTTATTGTTGATTGATTCTACTGATTCTACTGATTCTATGACTGACTTGAGGTGTTTAGCTGCTGAGATGATGGCAGCTGCTCCTCCCAGTTCATCCTTGGGTCCCTGAAGGTCCAGTGTGTTGAGGAGAGCCAGCATGTCTGCATCCTTCATGAAGGCTGAAGGCTCACCAACACTACCTTCCCTCACCGTCAGAAGGGCATAACGCACATCCTCTATTGGGGTAATTTACAAGTACTTATCATCATCATAACCTTTATAGACATGGTTCTTATCATTATATCATTATCAGTACAATAATATATCAATGTATCTATCTTTACATCTGGTAGCCAAGACAAGGGATTAAGGTTTCAGGCTTTACTCTCCCATCTCCCTCTATAACAGTGGTTCTTAACCAGGGGTGCGAGCACCCCTGGTTAAGAACCAAATGTCAATTGTATCATCCCTTTTGCCACATAAATGACATCTTCCTCATTTTCTCGAATGCTATTAGAGATATTAGAAATATTTTTGCAGCATCTGATAGATATTTTAAAACTCTACAACTTTGTCTCAATACATATTTGCCTAAGACTAATAATTACTGAATAAAATTACGCTTTTAACCTTAATTTTGGCCATTTTTCCAGTGAAAATAATAAAAAATAAATATTTCCGTCACAAAAACGGGAAAGAGCATATGAATTGAAGCTGCAAATCTTCAATAAACGATAATAAGCTATATGGAGCCAGTTTTCTTGAATTTAAATTTGTTGACCAAAATTGACCTGAAACCATTAATTTGTATAGGGGAAACGATTTTCTCCCGTAGACTTTAACGGCGCCCAAGTCTCTCCCGCAGGGAGACACTTTTTATTAAATAACTCGAAAAGTATGAGGTTAACGTAAAAGATGTATAGAGTCAATTAGATAGAACAATAAACGCTCGTTCTAATGAGCTAGAGTATATTGTAATTGGTTTCTAAACAACCGAGAAAATATCAATTGTATCATCCTTGATACAATTGACATTTTCTCGGTTGTTTAGAAACCAATTACAATATACTCTAGCTCATTAGAACGAGCGTTTATTTTTCTATCTAATTGACTCTATACATCTTTTACGTTAACCTCATACTTTTCGAGTTATTTAATAAAAAGTGTCTCCCTGCGGGAGAGACTTGGGCGCCGTTAAAGTCTACGGGAGAAAATCGTTTCCCCTATACCATTGGTTCTTAACCAGGGATGCTCGTACCCCTAGTGGGTGCGAGGCCGGTTCCTCAGGGGTGCGAGTATGTCTATGAATAATTAAAGCAATATATATTTTTATAAACGCATGCTATTTTTTTCTGCAAAAAAAAAAAATGTAAGCTTTATGAATGCAGATTAAATTAAAAAAAAAAAAGTGGTTGTGTTATTAATAAACATCACATCAACTTTGTATTTTAGCATTTTTTTGTATTTCAGCAATCAGGGGGTGCGAGAACTGACTGCTGATTTGAAAAGGGTGCATATATTGAAAAAGGTTAAGAACCACTGCTCTACAACCTGCCTTTACGTATGATAGATCACACAAGAGAGGCTTCCCAGACCCATTGGTGTCCCTTTTAGTCACGTTTAAGGATGCTGTCATGAGCCGGGATTAAACTTACAACCTCCGGCCATGAGTTGAGTATTGTACTACTAATACTAGGGATGCTTGGTACCCTCTCCACAAGAAGTCATCTATACTATGTTCCTATTGATAATGTTTGGTTTTTATAATCTTGGTTCTATTCTCCTTTAGCAAATGGTTTTAAATTATTGGAATCCTGGATGCTACTTAATCAGAAAATGTTGATTAGAAATAGAATAAATAAATCAACATTGCAAATATTATTTACCACTGCCAGCTCTCCTTATCTGGACCTTGAGGAGCTGTAGGAGGTGTTGCAGGTTCTTGCCCTTGTTGCAGTTAGCCAGTTCAATGATGAAGGCAAGGTCAGCTAAGCCTTGTTTCTCTCCGTGGAATGTTTTGAACCATTGGCTTGGGACAGGTTTTCCTCCCGGCACCTCACACGACCCACTCAACACTGGCGCTGGCACTGCTACGCTGCTCCTCTCCTTGCCTATATATGAGAGAAACAAACACTTATTTGGTAAGTATAAAACCACAGTCTTAATAACTGTTACACATATATATATATATATATATATATATATATATATATATATATATATATATATATATATATATTTTTTTTTTTTTTTTTTTTTTTTTTTTTTTTTTTTTTTTTTTTTTTTGTGGGTAGACTTAATGGAGTTTTTTTTTCGTGGGTGGGGGAGGGAGGGATTACAAGTGTAGCTAAGATAAAAACATAACTAATCAATAAAACAGTATAGCATTAATTTAATCCAATGACACATTGTATCTGCATACTCACCTTTCTTGCACTTGTCTGGATATGGAAGTGAGATTCCCTGAGCTAGACACTGGGTAAGGTAAGCCGTCACTGCACCACACAGTTCATCCTTCACCTTCCCTCCTCTAATGTTACTCCTGTTACTAATACAGTGTGTGAAGTAAGAGTCAGGGTTCACATAGTAGAAACATCGGCTGAACGGACTGTTGCCTTTAAGGAAGAGACGTGAACACTCGGACACACTCTTCACATCAGCTGACTTAACATTCATCTGTATTGCTTGGTTGGCCTTGGGAGAAGAAGAATTGAATTATGTTAACAAATAATAAACAAAAATAAATAAATAAACCCACCTGTAGTGAAGATGTAAATATTGGCAATACGAATATATAACACATACACAAACAAGAATCAAATTATGTCAACTAATAAAAAAAAATATAAATGAGCCCCCTTGTAGTGAAAATGTCAATATTGTCAAGGCAGATGAATACATGAATAGGTATAAAATTGTCAACAAATAATTAAAGAAATATAAATGAAGTCCCCTGTAGTGAAAATATCATTATCGTTAAGGCAGAATAACTAGGTATAAATGTGTCTTTACCTGGTAGCACGGCTGAGCACCAATGGCCCACTTGGTTGCTAGCTGTGCCGGGCTGTTCACTGCTTGTCCATCTGCACTCTCAGCATCATCTGAAGGTTCATGGTTGTAGTTTCCAAGGAGGCCGGCCAGTCTGACAACATAAAACACAATGTATTCACTGTGTGCATCACTCGGATATATATTTATTTAATTTTCTGATATTCCATAAAGATATTCTCAGTCTATCCATAAATGTATAAAATGATATTCAATAAAAGTATTCTCAGTCTATCCCATAAAAGTATAAAACGATATTCAGTAAAGCTATTCTCAATATATCCCATAGAAGTAGGAGTACAGCAATTCTAGATTAGTATTAACATCAACATGATATGACAAAAGAAAAGTAATCAATAATGCTTTTCACTTACCTGCCAAAGTATTTATTAGAGACAGTAATGGAGCATCCTTGAATTGCCTTGTCACAGGTTACCAGTAAACCTCCAACCTTGAGGCTGGTCTGTCCACCACCTGACTGCATCTAAAGGTAATCAATCTCACGTTACTTATATGAGACCAGTTACCAAAGCAACCCTTCTCTCTCTCTCTTTCTCTCTCCTCCCTAGTCATTTCAGCATCTTGTTTCATCCCTTCCTTCCCTCCTTCACTCCACTATACTACAACTGTTATTTCAATTACTATCATTTTTATTACTACTACTACTACTACTACTACTACTACTACTACTACTACTACTACTACTACTACTACTACTACTACTACTACTACTACTACTACATATGCTAAAGAAAACAACTATATGAATTTTTTAAAAGATATAACACTAATTTCAATTCCTGACACTCATGCTACGTACTTCAGGTAACAGAAACAGTGACTTATATTACCTCCGAGTGTTGGTGTGAGGTATCCACAGATCCATTCACATTGATTACAAATGTTTTGGCAGGCGTCTGCACCTTAATAGAGGCCAGGCCCACCACCCCGGCCTCTGCCTCGTATACACCAATCACTGAGAAGTCTCCTCCTACAAAGTCCCGGGATAGCAGGTAGGAGCAAGGACCCAAAAACTGGTAGTGGTGCAGGTCAAAGGTGGTGATGTGCTGACCTAAGGAAAGGTGATTATTTGGTATCAAAACTAACACTTGGTCATCTCAAGATTGAATTAAAAATGTAATACTGTATTCTTTTCTTTTTTACATCAGAAGGGTGCTAGCTAAGGGACAACACAAAAACGTAATAAACTACATTTTAAAGCCTGTGCCACATAATTCTTATGATCCCATGAAAAGAAAAAGGCAGCTTGTTGAGTCCATTTAAAAAGTATCTTTTTTTTCAATAGAGGAAACCATTTTCTATGCCTGCAAAGTGGCATAAATGAAAAAGTAGAGCATTAATTAACATTTCAACACAAGTACTTTAAGGTAAGGTTGCACTATAATTCAAATAACATGGTAGAGTAGAATCAAATTTATACATTACTTTTCTCATCAACATGTGCTATATCTCACCTATAATAGTTGCTGTTGCAGTGAATGGAGGAAGCATTGAGTGAGGCCACCACAGTGTTCCCCAAGAGGAGGTGGTTTTCATGTCCACACCTTGCTGTAATATTCTCTCAGCCTCACTCACACTATCCTGAACCAGAAAATAAACAAAGAATAACCTTTCATTTGATGGTTATGATTGTATCACAGTGACAAATATATGAAAATAAATTAATTCCAACGAGAGATTAGACATGAGAGGTAGTACACATGGATAGATTAATAAGACTATTTCTTCTTCTTTTGTGTATGTATTTTACTTTCTAACAACTTAAAAGAAATCCACGACATACATTTTAATATCTTGCATCCTTCACTACTAATAACACAACATAAAATAAGTCTCTAGAGTAAATTCAACTCCAAGACAGACTATTCCTTGTACTTTTGTGTGTGTATTTAACTTTCTAACAACTTAAAAGAAATCCACGACAAACATTTCAATTCCTTACATCCTTCACAACACAAAGAAGTCTCCTGGGTAAA